>VURO01049581.1:71059-81518 GCA_015108175.1 Pelvicachromis taeniatus | reverse complement strand
TTCCCCCCCAAACAAAAAAAAAACCTCACTGTTCTTTGATGGAACCGATTCTTGAACGTGTAGAAATGACACAAAGACAAATATGGAAATATCTTAAGGTATGAAGGATTTACTTCTCAGTTCAGTTAAGCGTCAGAGGGGGTTGTGAATCAGTTTCAACTTCTTTGGTGCTATGCTGGTGCAGTGGCTCCTGGGCTCCTCCCCCCTTCATCCTCTAGGGCAGTTCCTAAAGAACGAAGGAATTGATACCACTGACTAGTCCCCACGCTTGCTTGACCTACATCCAACACAACACCCCTGGGACTTTTTGTTTCTGTTTATCCAACACCACCAGATTGCACCTCAGACTGTCCACAACCTCAGTGATGTCCTGGTCTAGATCTGGGAGGAGATCCCCCAGGGCACCATCAGCCATATCTACAGGAACACGCTAAGATGTTGTCAGGCATGCATACAAGTATGTGGGGGCCATACATGCTTCTGAGTACCATTTCGAGCTGTTGCAATGAAAACTCAGCAAAATGGACCAGCCTTCCCCATCATTTTTTCACTTTGATTTTCAGGGTGTCTTTGAATTCTGATCATTTTGATTTGCATTTTGTTCCTCACACATTACCCAGTCCATATCAGTATAGATATCCAGCTTGATTTTCGTCCCATTGAGATCTGATGCGTTTTCAAAGGGTTCCTGTAATTTTTTTTGAGCAGACGTTATTAACCAGAACTTTTTATTAGGCGATACAGCAGTTTAGCCAAGAAATTTACATCAAGTGGGAACTCTTGAGTACCTCTTGGAACTTGGATATTTTAATTGTGCACACTCAGTAAAAAACTCTCTATTTGCATGTGCAGAGTTGCGTCAGTGAAGCGTGGATTTCAGCATTTTTAATTTCTGCTTGTCTGTAATACTGTAGCCAGTGATGAAAGCCAAATCCCATTTTAACATAAATATCTTTGTGATACCAAATATGGTGGGAGATATTCTTGGACAATGAATGAGATTATGACTGGAATGAGTTGGCGGATGGCACATTTAAAATGGCATTCCCTTTTAACCTATTCTTCAGAATATTATTTGAACACAGCAGACAGTGGAGCTCCTGGAAAGTGCTCCTCTAACACAGTAGAAAATTAGCAAATTGCCTTAAATCATGACTGGCCAGCTGACTTCCCATACACTGAATTAAATACTGTACATGAAGACTCAACACAGCTGCAATGAAAGTAAATGAGCCCTTGTCTGTCGTTCTGTATTTGCATGGAATTTTTTTCCCCCCTGACATCTATTTGAAAGATTTTGTGCCACATCTTAGAAATGTGCTGTTAGGTATAAAAACAGAAACTGCATCTGAGTTTGCAGCAAGGCCGACATGATGAGTGATGGGGTTATTCTAAAGATATGCTTCATCCACGGGATGCAGTTCTGAGATGCAATGATGACACAGGATCCTCTAAAAAATAAAAAATAGCATGACCCCATGACAGCACATCTCGTAAGCCTTGGGTCCACGCTGCTTTGAGATGTAACTTATATATATATTCATCCTTCAGCCATCTGTCAACGTCAGTGTATGTTCTTTTAATCCCCTGGGTGTTTTCAGTCACTAGATTTTAGTGATTTGTTAATTATCGTATTGGCCAAAAAAAGGCATTGAGACCAAGTGAAACCTCCTGACATGAAGCAAAATGATGTTGAAGCAGTTGCCCAAACTTGCAAAGGTCACCTTTGAAATTACGTTGTAATGAATGCACTTGGTTGTGAAGGACTGATGTTCAGTGCTGCACCTCATGATATTTCGATTAACATAAAACTGCAATGCTGCCTCTTCCTAACGCCTCACACCGGTGATCATCACAGTAGTTTATTAAAGCCAGCTGACATTACTGCGGTGACACATCCAGTGCAAAACTGCTTCACGGCTATTTGTTGTTGCAGGAATGGCCGATGTGTTAAAATGGTGACTTTTTGTCATTGGTAGGAAGACTAACATCGCATATGATGTAGATTGTTTACATAACCATACTTACACAAAAAACGATAAGATGTTCACATGCCAGTGGACTGTTTCCATTTTTCCTTTTCCTCTCCAGGTGTCCGACAGGTGTGACTATGTTTTCGTAAATGGAAAAGAGGTTAAGGGGAAGGTGAAGATGACGGTAAACTTCACCTACAGCTACCTGAGTGCTCAGCTCGAACTGAATGTGTGGATGCCCCGGCTCCCTCTCCAGATAGAGGTGTCAGACACAGAGCTGAGCCAGATCAAAAGCTGGAGGGTACCCATCCTCACCTCAAAAAGGTAGGAAACTACTAGCAAAACAAAATCCCTTTGTTTGATTTCTACAGTAGGTGTGGGTTTTGTTTTTTTGTTTTTTTACTCAGACAGATTTAAATCATATCTCTCTAAGGATTCAGATTGCATTACGTAATGTACTGCAATAATTCAGTGTGATCCAATCAAATAAAGAGACAGGGCTGAGTGATTGATATAGAGGTGAAAGCATGTATTGTTTTATAGGCCTGACCTGTCCGTATGTTTTTGTGCTCATATCCCAGAACTGGCTGGAACAGTGATGAAGACGACCGGAAGGGGAAGGGCTGCATGCTGCAGTTTCAGCACGCCCTTGTGAGGGTGCTAACTCATTTCATGGCAGAGCAGGAAGATCCTCGGGATGCAAAGGCCTATTTCCTGGGGTCTGATTGGCAGGTGGATGTCACAAGGTTGGTTCGATACTTCATGAAGGTGGAGGACACTCGAGTGGCAAGGCTACAGGCAGGAAGAGTGCTGTCAGGCAAAGACTTTGGGACCACTGCCATCCAGGTAATAAACTGGAATACTCTTTGGATTAGTCTTGTGAGCCAGTTCTAACTTACTGCCTCTTCACAGAGTAACTCTTTTTTTGAACTGAACAGTTTCTGTCTGAGGCAAAGATCTGCCTCAAATCTGAGGCAGCCTAAAAGAATGACTTTGTCCTGATGTTGACAGGTGTTTTCTCCACTATCTGATGCCATCTTGGCTAAAACAACTATCAAAGTTGTAGATGACAAAGTGACCATCACAGAGCTGGGGGTTCAGCTGGTTACAGGCCTCTCCATGACATTACAGCTCAGTGCAGGAAGCAACAGGGCCATCTTGGCTACCACAACCACACAGGAGGTTCTACAAAGTCCCAAACAGGTAATGTTCTTTATCATTTTTCAAATGTAAAGATTTCAGATTCAAAGATCAAAGTACAATCTTTTTACAATTTCTTTGTTCTCTTAGGAAGCTTTGGTCAGTGCCTGGATACAGTTCAGTGATGGCAATCAGACTCCTCTTGACATTTATGATCAATCCTTTTTCCGTGTGACGGTGACCTCTCTAGATCAGGGAGTGGTGTCAATACAGGGCACGCCGCCAGCTGTGGTGGCAGAGGGAGAGGGCGAGGGAGTCTTGGTCCGAGTAGAAATGTCCATCTGTGAGGCCTGTCAGAAGTCCAAACGCAAAAGTACTTTTGCAGTAGGCAACGGCACCCTCAAGGTCAAATTTCAAGTGAACACTAGGCGATCAGATGGAATATTTGACAGCAGTACTGTTAGCAACAAGGAAAATGACTATGGGAACGATGGGGAAGAAGTGGAGCGTCAGAGGAAGCAGAGAAAGCCATCCCAGGATCCTTCATCACGCATGCCAAACTTAGACAGAGAAGAAAGCGCCATGCAGAAGATCACAACCACCATCAAATCTACAGAAAAAACCCTGATAACCAGCGGTAGCCTCGGAGGAGTGGGTAAGACCAGTAATTCAGGAAACCCTGGTAGTCCTACTACTGTGGCTAATGTCAGCCTAATGAGCAGCCCTGGAGAGAGCAGCAAAGGATACGGGTCAGACAACATGATAGTTGAGGATATGAGCAGCATTAGCTTCACCAGCACGGTGAAAGCGCCCAGAAATCTAGTAAACTACAACAACTTCCCCACCAAGGTGGAGACCCCTCGGCAGGGGACGACAGAAATAGAAGTTGGTGGTGAAGAAGTTTTAGCAAACAGGCCTCTAACAGACTTGGAGATCGGCATGTATGCTCTATTGGGTGTCTTTTGCCTGGCCATCCTGGTTTTTCTGGTAAACTGTGTCTCATATGTTGTTAAGTTCAGGCACAAGAAACCGCCCTCTCACGGCCAGGAACCCACAGGCCACAGGCACGACTGGGTATGGCTGGGCACAGATGCTGAGCTGGTGATGAGCGTGCCGGGCAGCCCGGTCCAGCAGGACTCCCAGACTACAACTACTGTGATAGACATTGGGCCTGATAAGACTGGCTCTCTTTCTAGGAGGCCCAGTTGTCTGGCCTCCGTCACAGATTCTCCCCTCAGTTGTGTAGGCTCCCTCAGAGGCAAACCGATGCCCACCGAGTCCCTCCACTCACCCACCAGCAAGAGAAAGAGAGTCCAGTTCACAACCTTCTCCACACTAGAGCGCCAGCATTCACCACATCTCCCACCCAGAGAGAACGGCCATGGCATCCATTGGGTTGGAAAGGAGGACAGTTGTGGGGAGGAACCTCAAGTGCCCATCACAGAGCCTGGGGACCAGTTATAATAGAGAACCTGATCAGACCTCACATGTACAGCAGATGTGGCTTTGATCACCTCAATGCCTTTGTCAACTCTGAAAACTGTCAAGAATTTGTGATTTTGGAATTGCCCTCCTCTACATTTCATTACCTATCAAGGCCTTTTACATGTACATGTACTGTATATTATTGTTAATATTGGAGAGTTAGATGTGTGTGATCGTGTTTGAGACTGATCCAGACGGACTCCCTTTTAACACAAAGCCACCAAATATTAATGCTGCATGTGGTTATCTACTTCTGTGTTGCACTCACATGCCGATGCATACAGTACAAAGACGCCCAGAGAAAGTGTCCTAAATTGCAAATATATCCATTATCAGTTGTAATACAGAGCGTTAGCTGACACTGATTTCACTAGACATATGGCTTTGATTAAAATAATAAGAACCAAAAGGGTTGTTTTCTATTATGCAACATAAAAGATGTATTTGTAGTTTTAAGTTGGGTTAATTTTCAGTTGCTTTTTTAAAATTAAAACGGACTGATCTTCAGTATTGCCTATTAATTGATTTTCTATGTTAAGCACCAGCCACTTGAGTTGGTCATTGCTGGTCATCTTCTGCGGTTTCTTAATTCAGAGATTAAAATTATTTCCATCTGCAGCTCTTTATATTCAGAAATGTGGCTCTGTTCTGGGACCCCTCACAGATTTCTTTGTGGACATGTGGACAGCATAAGGTGGGGAGAGCAGCATCGAGACCCGACAGAGAAAAAACACATCAGTGAAAACAAAGGAAGACGAAGGACACACAGGAGCTGGGGTGAGGGTCTGTTGCAAAGCGACTTGAAGATGTGCAGCAAGAGTTTGAAGGCTGAAGCAGCTTAGACGGTGCTTCCTATTTTGGATTTGTCAATTGGATGTATAGGAGACCATCAACTGAGCAATTAAGTTGATGTGGGCTAGCACTGGGACTCACTGCCGTGCTGGGATCGTGGCCGAGCTCGTCTTTTGTGGCCTGCCTGAACTAACGCAGTTTAGGATTTCACAGGTTTTTGTTACGGTGCTCACGCTGGTGCAGTACGATGTTATGATCAACCTTTGTAACAGCAAACAAAAGGACATTTGTGCCATTCTATCTTTTAAACAACGTTATACTGGTTCATTCACTTTGTGTAACCCAGTTATTGCAGTATTACAAAAAGAAAGGGATAGCATAACCTGGAAAAATCTTGGACTTCATTTGCAAAAAGTCTGATAAAGAGAAACTTTTTTAGATCAACCATTTAATATGCAGAATGAATAATCACAGTATCCATGCCTTTATCATAATTAAACCATAAATAAGAGTCCATCATAAATGTCATATGTCTTTGGTATAAAGCACTCTACATCATCATTTTCAGTCAGGTAGTACAGATAAAACCGGATTGTTATGCAAACAGGCACAATTATAGCTGTGCAACAACGAGAGACTAGTGTCACACTCTTCTTCTCTCCTGCTGAAGCCCCTGAGAAAGTTTACAGATTGTTTCATTTAATTTAATGTGCTCAGTGCAAAGTGTCCACCAGTCGTTGGTAAGTTTCTCTCTCCTGTTTCACGCCATGCTGCTTTTCCACGTAGAGTTTTCCATTCCTCACCACTCTCTCTCTCAGCTCGTGATCTGACAACAGCCTCTGAGATTGATGCACAAATTCCTGGCAAGGATAAAGGCAAAATTAGTCTCATTCACTGCCAAATGCCACTTGAAGCTTGCCAGTGAAGGTGCCTGGAGATATTTTTTTTAAAGCATAAACGATAATCCAAGGCACAAGAACAGAACTCAGAAGCCTGCGCACTGATTAGCAAATACTTCAAAAGTGTCTTTACATAGCCAAAGGATGGAGATATTTGTGGCTCCATATCTAAATATGGATGCCCACTAGACCCCCTTTTTCTATCCTAATAGCTGCCGCCTCTCATTTGCTTATGTAAAAAGAGAAAAACAAACAAAGTGATACAGTTAGAAAAAAAAAAAAATACTGTACAACCAGCCGTGTTGGGAACATGGTGAAGAAAAGATAAGGATAAAAGAGCAACCATTAGAAAAAAAAAGGCGTAATAACACCATCGCGTATCCATTGAAATGAGGTCCATCCACTCGGCAGTCAGAATCCTAGTTTGCTCATCTGCTGGCCCAGCAGGCTGTCAGAAGCCTCCAACAAAATGAAGTCAAAGTGCCTTGAAGTGTTCTTGCAACATGACAGCCAACATTCACTGCTGCACTGAGCCAATGGGCACACAAAGTTTTAGCCACTGCCAGTCAGCAGGCCATTTTGCTTTACTTCACTTCAAGTGATGTGATTATGTCTGGAGAGGCTCTTGGTGGGAAACGGCTCTTCTGTACGGACATATGAGGACTATAAATCCTCACAGCAAAAGGATTAAAGCTCAACTTATGAGAGGAGCGCTTATATTCACTTCACTCTTGGTGCAAATTACGGAGCCCGACAGGACGGGCCATTTTTCCTCTTTAAAGCTCATAAGTGCTTTTGTGTTTACTCTGCTCGACACATTTCTTAATACCCACACTCCTCGTGTAATTCCATCTCGAAGAACAAGAAATACTGTCAGCGGAAAGAATACGGAAAGGTTTTAGAGTGTGCAAAAAGTCCTGCATGTGAGGTGCTGCAAAGGCGGCTCAAAGACTTGCACTCGCTGCCCATCGATCCTGGCCGAGGTCCTCGATTATCCGGCCCAAGTTGCTGTAACCATCTGTGTGAGCTTCCTACCAGCAGCTCAGTGGAGCACACGTGCAGGGAGGAATTATCTCCACCATTACAACAACATCACGCTACAGCATGGTCTTGACAATACAACGCTTAAGCCCTGCCAATTGGCCTTATCCTTTGTTATCTCCCATTGCATTAAACCTCATTGAATATCAGACTGAGCAGTTCTCATGGGGGATTACTTACTTTCCACCTTGCTGCTAATTGTTGCATCACTGTGCAGTAACATGGTATCTTTGTTCTCTCCCTAAAGGGTGCACTTTTTGATTCTAATCCAAGCACCTGAGGAAACATAAAGTAAAATATAACACAAGGAGGGGACTTCTGTTATATTTTACCTGCTCAGATTGGACTCGTGATAAAAACTAGTACAAAGTTTACAAAATTATGTAAAAAGTTTCTGATTAAAACTGTGAGACTTTAAAAAAATACCGTTATGCAAGGAGAGGACATAAAACCCTCCAGTTGTTCTCAGTCAGCGTGTCGGTACTACTTAATGCGAATGTGTACTTTTCTGGTCAGCTGAGGTGAAAGGAGTCCCTGTAGCCCTGGCAACAGTTTATCCTCTTGGTAGTCCATAAACGCAGTCGTTATGTTTATGGACTATGGCGCTTAGCTTAACTACAGAGCTGGCCGGTCAATATATACCTGAGGAGAAGAATACAGAAGGCCGGTGACCTCATGCTGCACCACGGCTGCATTTCCTGTAATGTTTCTAGCCAGCACAGGTACCCCGAGATCCATGGCCTGGTGAAGAGAGAAAAAACAAAACAAAAGGCAAAGGCAAAAGTTTCCTGCTTATCCTGTCAATGTTAAGAAGCAATCACTTGAGCATTTTGGGTGGTGCACAGCGCCGCCATTCTGCACTTAAAGAATTAACAATCTGTGCAAGCTAATACCTTGTTAAGTGAAACATGCTAACAAACTAATAACACTTTAAGCCTACTGTGGATTGTCTTAATTGCCTGTGTTTAAAAAAGATTAAGAGGATTTGCTCACTCAGGAATGGGAAGATTGGAGTCAAGCAATTAATTTGGGTAATTGTCCCAGAAGTGTCCAGATAAAATTGTAGCTCAACAACAAACAGTGCAGAAGATTCACATGGTTTAGATTAAAAAACAAAAGCTTCCCTGTAAGATGGCTTGATAAATCAAACTACCATTACCAAACTGTTATTTTTGCCAATGTCGGAACATCGTGCTGCCCTGCCGTCCAATTACCCATGAGCCTCGAAGATGTTTACCTCCAAGATGGCTGCTGACATGCCCTCTGAAACAGAGCTGTTGACCACAGCGAAGCACCTTTTCATGGCAGCGTGAAGCTCCTGTTGGCACCTCTCGTGGGCTAAGAACACCCCTGCTGTTCTGTAGAAGCAGTGGCAAAACTCAGTTCTGTGTGACTCAGGGCTCACAGAGGCGTGAATGATGCTGAACAGCGGTGACAAGCTCAGGCAAGGAAACACAGCTGCACTATGTGTGACATGAACGGAGCATCCAGGTAAAGTCTTAAGCAGAGAGGGCAGCTTCCTGCCGCAAAGATCTGTGTTGTGGTGAGGCCCTGTGGCGAAAAACTGAAAGATCGGCGGAGACTAGAGTGTGGGAGGACAGATAATAAAAAAGAGGACCTTGGTGCTCGGCTCTACTTTGCATTCTGTTCACATTATGTTACGATACATGTGAGCTGCGTTTGTTTCAATGCACCGCATGAAATAAGCACAAAGGCAGGCAGGTCTGAAAAGAAGGAACATCACGGCAATTAAGCAGACAAAACTGACAGTTTGAGCTGAAGGCCTACCTTTTAACAACCGTTTCTGCTTCTGCAGTAAGAACGGGATCAATCTGAAAAACAAGAGGCAAAACAAAAATGACCAAAACATGTGCAACAAAATTGCTTTTTCAAATTTTTTTTATTAAGGATACCTGTAGAGGCCTAAACACTGGGATATAAAATAAAGAATGACACAATCAAGAACTTCTATCACGAGAAAATCATTCTCAGGAAAATCCTGCATTTTCAGAGATTGGGGTCAGGGTGGGCAGGGTGGCCAATCTGATTAATTGCAATGTGGGATTTATGTGCATTAGCCTGTCCACAGAAAAGTCAAAGCATAGCAATGTGGGTCAAAGATGCTACTAAGCAAGCTGCTACATTTTTCTCGTTTTATTTGATATATTTTATGAAGGCCTTCACAAAATTATTTTTTAAGATGTATTAAAAAAGAAACGCCTTTTTGTATCCTGGAGTGATCTAGGATTCAGCAGGAATTATAACACGAGCAGGGGTCCGATCAAAATGATGAAGACACTGGCAGAAATACATGGCCCAGCCTGCGCCGTCTTATTGTGAGCCACAGAAACAAAGCTATGTCATACGGCAAAAGTTTCAGTGTTCCTGTTCGTTCTAATAAATCTGTCATACCTTTGCCAATGTTTGAGAGAGCTATATTTAGATTTCATTTTTGTTCCCAGCATATAAATAAGGTGCAAAGCCTGCAAACATTACGAGAGATAACGGTCCCTTTTTGGAATTGTCCAGATTTATTTTACTGGGTAATTTAAAGCCCATTTACAGAGAAGTCAGATGTGTCATCGCTGACAAACTGACCTGAATTTTCCTCTTAATGACAGATGCTGCAAAGCCACAGCGCTTATTACTTGAATGAAGCAGTGATACTGATTTCTGTGATGTCATGACAGCCTGAGTGAGGGATGTCTCATTCCACCTCCTCTTTGCATTTTTAGATTTCTTTTCCTTCACTTCTTTTAATCTGTTCAACACTGTTCCACCCAAAAAAAAAAAAAAAAATGTAATCCTTAAATTAACACAGCTGAAATCTGGCTGTCACACAAAAACATTTTTAGTATAAAATTATTATCTTTCCATTTCTTGAACAAACATGCCAGTGATTCAGACGCGTCACGATGAATCACATGTTTCTGCCTCGACTGAACCGTTTCATCAAACAGCGGCAGCAAAGCCTCGCGAAGAAAGCAAGCAGCGGCAGTAAGACGGTGCATACGCGCCCGTGGCCATGCCTAATTGAGTTGTCTCTCTGCAAAGCTAAAGCAGAACGTACCTTTTGCCTGAGACCACTGTTTGAAAGAAAGAACAGATGCTAAAGTACTGTACATTGAT
>VURO01049581.1:5478-69874 GCA_015108175.1 Pelvicachromis taeniatus | reverse complement strand
ACTCATGTTATTTCAAGGCACTTATTACTGCTAAAAATATTAGGTACCTAATAAGACATATAGGATATCCATCAAAGAAAGAGAAACATAAAAACCATGAAGGTAAGACCTGACAAAATGAGAATGAGCTGCCCTGCTGCACTTATACAAACCCTTTAAATTAGATGAAACTCAACGGTGGACATCCAATTGATGGGGACAGATACGTTAAGAAACGCATTAAGGTTGAGCTGGTTAGTAGGGCCACCCCTCGCTATATTTAAATGTGACCATGGTGGCACCTCCTGCAGCGCAACTACCATAAAGGTCATTTTAAGTCTTTTGGTAGGGATCTCAGACGATAAGATTCACAAAGGTTTTGATCAGGGGCACAGTATGCACCGGTATACTTGGCTAATTCACCACTTGCAACATTCCTGTTGCTAACCAGTTTGCTCTCGTCTATCCGGTCTTGTGTTTCCCTGTGTGGATGAAGGCCAGGTCACTGTTTTATTGATCCTGAATGTCATTTAGCGTTTTATCCAGGTAGTCTCTTATCCTGTAGGTGGATCAACTCTATTCTACTCTGACTGGAGATGATGACAGCATGCTGCTCTGTTCTCCATAATATCTACTGCAAGCTGAAGGGCCATGCCAACCAGAATCTGCAGCAGGTGGAGATATGGATCATATGTGTTAACGAGGCTGCAGAGCAGAAAAAAAGATGCCATTAAATCCGAATGCAATAGCTTGTCTACTGCTGCAAATAGAGTTGTAGTCTGCCTGCAGGAAGAGACACTCACTGGAGAAGCAGCTGAATATATTGTTCCTATATAGAGCAGATCAACAGTATCTGAAAGTCATGACTTCTGGAAAAACCCAGCAAAGACCTCACACATGGATCTGGCCCTTCAGTTAATCACTGAAATCTCATCAGAAATGATGACAGAGTGGTTGAAGGCTGCAAACTGAAAGAAAAGGCTGAGGTATGCGAAATTACACAAGAACTGGACCGAAGGTCTGTTCTTTTTTTAACATGACAATGATCCCAAACACACTGCCAGGATAGATCACCATTAATCACTATCAGTCATGGATTGGCCTCCCCAGACCTTATGGAAGCAGTGTGGGATCATTTTTGCAGAGAATGGAACAAAAGACGATCAAAATCCAAAGAAGCACTTTGAATGTCTCTCAAGAAGTCTGAAGACAACTGAAAGCTCGCCTAAGAGAGTTCAATTATTTAAGGATTTTTCCTTAAATAATTCGTTCCCATAGACAGCATAAGCACCGAAGCTGCAATTTTTCATGCAGCCTTCATAATCATGTATTTTTACTGGTATGTATTTGTAGTTTCAATAATGGGTGGGGTCTGAGAACTGATAGGCGTCAAAGACTGGTTTGATTTCATTGCCAGATCATCTCCTGTAGCCATCTTGATGTGTATGTTATCTGCATTTCATAGCAAACACAATGAAATCAATTCAACAATATAACATAATGAATAAAATCACAGCATACTTGAAAAAATCTCCACCAAATACAGGGGGTCTTTGACTCTTCTGAGGCCACAGACCAATAGGAAGACACGCAGCTCATTCACATGCTCGGTCCTTACACCTGGAGAGAAGCCAGACAAACAAAAAGACAGCGCCACAATATCAAAACACTGAATAATGAACATCCCAAGTACATCAGCAGATAATGAAAGCAATACATCAACCAAGGTCACCAAGAAAATAAGACAGCGGTGACTAATGTGCTCGCACAATTCTCTGATCAGCAGGGAAATAGTCTGCTGAAAACACTGGAAGGTCGCACCCTAATCAGTGTGTAATGCAGCATCATAACTACAGAGTTGAATGTTTGGGTGACAATTTGCTCTAAATAAAAAAAATCAGCTCAACATAAAAAAAATTAGCTGGGCCGATATCGAGCTAACATCAAACATCTGGAGAATCAGGCTTTAACTGATACTGTGGAATCTGCTGCTCGCAAATATCATCCAGCTATCACATTCAATCCAGAGATTATCAGAAACTGGCAGGCACACAAATGTGCACAATGCCAGCAGCTACTCTAGTGCACCTGACCTGGCAACGGCCACAGCTAAAAGTCCTGACCCTAATACACGACCCCATGATAAAGGCAACACACAACCTAGCCTGTCAGTCTCAGACCTCACACTAGACAACACTCTCTTCTCTTCAAAAGTACAACTACACTGTAGTGCACAAGCATTTTGAGGTGAACTAGGATTACTGTCACAACTGCCTAGTGTGTAACAGATGACACTGGAAATCACAGAAGATTTTACAATAATGTTGCACAGTTCACTGTCTTAATTTGGGGTATTCACATATACAACTAAATTCATTTTTTTTAATATAGCACCAAATCACAATAACAACAACCTGAAGGCAGAAGATGTAGATCCTAATCTGCTGCAATCTTCTGGGGGTGAGGCAAAGAGAAGAGAGCAGAGCGACAGGACAAAAGACACAGTGTGGAGCAAAGTCAGACATTCAGAATAACCAATGATTAATGCTTATTAATAGTGCTGTATAAATACATAGATAGTGAAAAGAGGTCCCCAGCAGCCTAGACCTATTGCAGCACATTTAAGGGTCAGTTCATGGTCACCTGATCCCGCCCTAACTATAAGCTTTACAGAAAAGGGAATGTAATATACAACATCATTAAGCAATGGCACTTAAAATTCCTCTTACACACAATCGTAACCAAATCCCATGAAAAAAAAACACGGTTGAAAATACCAGCTCCTCATTAGACTGTCAGTACAACAAAAGTGAGTACCCCTCGAGTGACACACAAACCTGTAATCACCGATCTGTGATTTCCTGTTATTCCTGTTAACTTCATGAAGTCTGTCACGCATGGGGAACCGAAAAATGTGACTGTGAGACGGCACAAAGGTGTGAAATAACACACTGAGACTGGTGACTAATGATCTTCCTAATATGCCGTCATGCACCAAGCAGTACTTGTATAGTCATCCACTTACATAGCGACACACTTGGCACTGGGGTTATTTATTAATGTAGAACAGACCATATTGGAAAGATGTCGTTTATATACGACAAGACAAATGTTATACAAAAATACTGGTGAGTATTTCTGTCATTCATCTGTTTGAACAGGACCATAGAGAAACAGATCCCCTCTGGCAAAAATTTAAAAAAAGCTGAGCCCCAAAAAACTCTGTGTAGAGTATTTGTCATAAAAATCAAAGTTAGAAATGCAAAATGCTAAAAACAAAATTACATTTGTGCTGGGCTTTACTGCGATTGAACTGTATTCTAACTGTGCCCCTGTATTTTTAGTTTTTAATTACAGCAAACTACCATACAGTTCAAAAAGAAGTAATAAAGTTAGACATCGCAATCATTCAAGCGATTGCACAAGGGTGTACCCACTTCTGCTGTATATGTAGTGAAACGCAGGAAACATGTTATTGGTAACAGTCAAAAAGCAGTTTCCAAAGTGAAAGTTGAACCAACATTCTGGATGTTACCTCAACATCAGTGCCAGGTACTTCTTGAATGTCCTTGCTAGACTTTGTATTGTGTTCAAGGATTGTTTCCTATTTTAGTCTCTTTATTGACCAGACTAAAACAAAATGAACTAGACCCCTTGCATTTCCTCCGAAAATGCTGTGTGAATGCTTGCCATGCTCAACCATGCTCAACCTGCATGGCATGCTCAATATGCCATGCAGGTTGAGCATCTGCATGGCAACTATACATACACGTATAGTTGCCATGCAGTTGCTCCTCCGTACCCGTGACATCGCCAAGTACACTGTGGTTCCAAAAATCTTTAATAAAACAAATCACACACGTGCAGCGAAAGTGCTCCGACCAGCTAGACAGCTGATCGCCCGGCTGTTGAACCAACTGTTTGGTTTATTTCAGTGTTTTATTTGTTCCTGAGTATTTCAATTGCACAAACCGCAGTCCGTACTGGCATAACGGACAAGTGTGAACAAGTTTGGCCTATAACGCAGTTAAATTAAGAGAGGACAGTAAAACTGGGAGAAGCCAGCAGAGGCAATATCTGACTCCCACCACGATATGCGGCGATCAGCCACGGAAGCGGGCATCTGAATTCTCGCTACATGTCATTGACTTTAATAAAAGAAATCACACACATGCACACACGCACAATATCTTGATCGGCTTGTCCAAGGACCGGAGGCTATACTGCACTGATGACAATAATAATTCACTCTGCGATCGGGAAAACAAAAGTGAAACCTAACTTTGGTTCTGGAACACAAAGGTACCAGAACCACTCCTGTTATAACACTAGATAGCCAACGCTCCACAAATGAAGTGATCCAATGCCAAATGGCCTTTGGCGCTCATCTCCGCAACATGAGATGCATTCAGGGGCACTCGGAAATTTGTGACTTTGACGAACGCCCATTGATTTTCAATACAAAAAATATGTGCATAAAAACGTTATTATCTCAAAAAGTATAACAGTAATAACTACCAAAAGATACAACGGCCATCAGCAGATATAGCAGAATATTTTAAAAGTTGAATGTTGAAAATAGGACGAAAATTGTGGTAGTTAAGGGACAAAAAATGAGTAACTTGGAGAATAATAATAATAATAAAGAATAAAGAGAAACAGGAACACTATTGTGTGAATGCTTGGCAAGCATTCACACAATAAAACATTCTTGATGGAAAAAGAAAAAAAAAAGGGGCCCAAGGGTGACTCAAACTCTCGAGTTCACACTTTCAAACTAATTTTTTAGCTTACTGAGGGAACTGACGCCACGCCCACTCGTCTCGATGCACGCTCAATCATGCGTGTTACTAAATCGCAGAACGTTGATTCTGTTCATCTGGATGTAACGTTTTCAGTGCGTTTCATCACTCACACAAATGACTTCTTCAGTGACTTCAGCTAACTGCAGTTTCCCCAACTATAACAGAGGCAGAGAGGTCACATACGTGAAAAGAGAGAGAGAGGGCTAACCAATACATCTTTCATCACTGCTGTGATTGTTACCATTCCCCAACTCTCTGTTAATGGTACCCGTGGCCATTTACCAATGGCCATGATCATCTCACATTAATGACTATGAAAAAGACCTCACAGCCCATTGTTAGCAGGTGGAGCTAGTTTCGGTCGCTATGCACTATGTACTGTTTATAAGTTTGAGGAAACCTGCAGTCAGCCGAGACTGTAGAAGTCACTTGGATGAGTGAGCGAGTGATGAACCCACTGAAAACAAAACGTTAGCTACACATCTGGACTTATAATGCTGACGCCATGGGCAAAGAGGAGTGACTCAACACGGCGTTTTAAATTTATCAGATAGAATTTGGATGTACATGAATGACTGACTGCAGAAACATCAATCCATCTATGGTTCAGTCAAACCACTGGGCCTGTGACTAGCGTCGACCAGAGAGATGACGCCGAGGGTGAGAGGAGTATTTGTTCATCGGGCATTTGATCTTTTAAAAAAGTATTGGACAATGTCACATTTTTAACTGATGGGCAGTTATGCTAAACAAATTTAATGTTAAACATTCGTAAAAAATTACAATTTATCCTGAGAGGAATGCTAACATCCGCGTCCACCTTGTTGACGTTTGTGACTTTGAATACATTCTCTACTTTAGAGGATAGAGGGAGAGTCAAGAGCCTGCCAAAATCATTAGGATGTGTAAGAGAACCCCGAAGCTCTGCATTTTTTTTTACCAATCCATCAAATAGATGTTGGCATATTTTCCAGTGGAAAGTGCAAATTTTGACCTCCTGGTTACACAAAAAGAATTCATAGATTATTAAAGTAGGTTTGATGCTCTAGGGACCATGAATATATACACACACAACGGTGGGGAAATCCATCCAGAAGCTGAACTGCCAAATGCAGAGCAGAAAGCCTTGTGAAAAGAAGATTTAGACTTTATCGACATTGATTTTTGAGCCTTTATGCCAGAGAAGACTGTGGTTTTATGTAAATGTTAAGCAAGGCCGGTACAACAGTAATACTTAAAGGCTGAAGTCTAACAAACAAATAAAATTACATTACTTTCTGCCATCAGTAGTAAATAATAGTCTACTTGGTAGACAGTAAAGTGTCAGAAAAATCATTTTTAATCCTTACATCCTGTGGTTGATACCGACCCAAAATGCAAAAAACATTACTGGCAATGGTGCCAACAATTTAAGCCAAATTTAAAAAATTACAAACTTTGCCAAATTTAAAAGAAGCAAAAAACAAAAAAAAAAAAAAGCAAAAATGCTGAGAAGCAAACCATTTCAGAAATCAAACCACAGAGCACCAAGCATGTGGTTCGAGCACAGTGACACTCGAGTGAAATCCCCTGCTGCCAGATAAGTCCAGATCAGAAGGCTGAAGCAGCTCTTTAATGCTATTAAAGAGCATCTTAAAATGACAGCCTGGAGACTGGGCACTGACCCCGATCCTAGGAGCCTCCAGTCAAAAAAAAAGAGAAAGCTTTTGCATCTGTGGGATGTATCAAACTTCCTTGCATTGATTCACACGATCTGAAAACGTACCAGCTTAGTTAAACATCCTGTCAGTGCCTCTGAACAAGCTGCAGGAAAATAATACAGGAGCTGAAATCATGTCTTAGCACAGACCTGTCAAAGTGGAAAAAAAAACCATTGAGGAAAAAAAAAAATATCTTTTTGGGGATCCAAAGCAAAATTAATTTTCAATCTGGGAATAAAACTAAACAAATTGTACAAATCATATGACGTGCCAGAAGCAATATGCTTTCTCTGTCTGTGTAGTTCTGTGAGATCTATGCAAGTCATAGTTGTTGTTTGTTTGCCTTTGATTTCAGAAGGGTAACGACCCCTGTAAGGCTCTAATCAGCACATGTACATGCGTATGTCTCCGCATTGCTGGAAGAGGACATATCTATCTGAGCAGCTCTGCTTTCATGTGCTGAGCATCATGGGATCATGGTTTTTCTTTGGACTAGACCAAAAAAATGATATCATCCAAAAACTCAGGTGAGAAATGTATTAAAAACTTTTAATTTGTCCCAAATTGAAAAAAATCAATAATTAGCACTTCCACTGTACATCTTATGCTTTAAGGCAGCTGAAAAGTTTTTGCCCAAACTGCAACTGAAATGTGACGAGTGAGTGATTAAGCTATTTCACAACCACATGAGAACCGCACACATGAGCGGTGATATAACCTGCATCTTGCTCACTTAAAATTAATTAAACTTGACATCTTATAACATGCTAGAGTCAATCCAACCACGGAGCACCTGCACTTGCGTAAGACAGGGATTATAAACGTAGAACAATGCTACAAAACCATAAACAACCTGAACTGTCAAACAGCATTTGTGCTGCAGTTCATTACAATCCTAAAAATCATTTTGCTTTAAAAGAAAAAGGAAAAAAAAAACATTATTTTGTACAAATGCGTTTAAAGCGAAGGAGCAAAAGGTATGTCATGGACCATTTGTGCCCACCTGTTCTTCAATGCCAAAACATCGGTCTGAAAACTCATTATGAGAGTACAAAGACAAATAAGGAAAAACAAACAAAGACAGTAAAATAAAAAAAAATACATAAATAAAAAAAATCAATTAAGGCTTCCCACCTGACCCCTTCAGAATCACCTAATTTTTCATATCAACTTGGCAGATAAGGAATCCTGGTTGGAAAATGTAGCCAAAACTTGTTTTCATCAACCACCAATCACACCTTTGCCCTCGAAAGTTTACACCAAATGCACTTTTTAAAGAAAGTTTTGTCCAGTAAATCTTAAACTGATAAACGTGATATAATTATACTGAAGCTCGCTGTTGATCATTTAAAAAAAAAAAAATCATTTACACAGGTCCAGTGACACAGCAAGCCACATTACAGCCTCATTATAACATACTAACCAAAGAATCTGAAAGTACATTAAGTCACATATTGTGCATTAGGATACTGTTTTTTGAATTTAGCAGCAACACTTTAATAGTTAACTTGATAATTAAAGAGGCCACATCCTCTATGTAGTTATGAGAAGGCATCCGTACACACTTTGGAAAAACCCGAATGACTCAGGCCATTACTGTATCACTCAAACCGTGACACTGTGTGACAGTTAAGTTATCTGAAGTGCCCAGTGTCATCTGCTGTCACATCCTGATCAATACCGTCTAAATATGGCAGATCATTTATTATGAGTAATGAGGTCACTGCCGTTGTGGCACGTGTTTGAATGCGGGCGACTCTATCGCTCCTGGATTAGTCTTTACCCGTGAGCCTTGTTAATCTGACCTGTCAAAGACGTGTCTTTATAGTGGTAAAGACTTTACTATCAAATTGCACTTGTAAACATTTCAATCTATAATAGATGTGAAGATAAGATCGATAAGATCACTTTTTTGTCACCCACAGGAGAAATTCATCCTGGATTAGCAGCTGCTTAATCAAAAAACATCAAACATCACAATAAAAACTTAAATTGGCAAATTTTAGGAAATGCAGGCCTTAAAATAAATATACAAAGAGATGATTAATTAATATTTTTTTCCACTTAATCAAGATATTTTTGCTTGAAATAAGTGAAAAACAAATCTGCCAATGGAACAAGTGAAAATTCTCCAGTTTCAAGATTCACTGTCAAAAAACAAGTTCCAATATCTCACTGAAATGTTACTCTTTAGCTGATTGTGTCTTATTTTAAGTGTGATGACATTATTATGACTAGAAATAAGACAAATATACTTGGTAAGATTTTAAGTTTTTGCAGTGTACGAGCTGTTCATTTATAGGTTTAACGGACAGAGGGGCAAATAAATGTTTATATCGGTTCTGCTTACACAAAGGAACCGTGTAAATCCTGCATGCAAACAGTGGATTGTTCAAAAACGTCTTGATGAATGGTCCCTGTTTCTGTTCCCATGATCTTTCCTGCCCTCTTTAACACATTACAAATCTGAGTATTAGGTTTCCACTCCATAGCAGCGCCCCCCCCAATTTTTTAAGTATTAAACTCACATACAGAGACGTTATCTGTTCTGCATGCAAATGTAAAAAAAAAATTTAAATGTTGATGAATTTTCACTCAAACACTTTCCACATGTCTGTGTCAAGTAAGTGCACTATCAACGTGGACCCTGCAGGGACCAGTCTGATGTCTGGGAAAAGTGTGATACCCGAGGGATGATCTCCAACTGATCTGGGATCTAATATAAATTCTTCAGGTTTTTTTTTTTTTTCTTGTGTGCAATAATGTGTAAGTGATGCTCATCACAGCAGAATACAAGCCTACTATGTGTCTTGAAGTATCAGAGTTAACTAAGAACCTCAGTGACACCTTGAACTTTCATAACATGCTGGTCATGCTGGGAATGAGCACAATCATTCGTATACAGAGCAAACAAAAAGGTGAACTAACGAATCCTTGGCTGGTCTTTGCACCTCTCACTATTATGCCAGACAGATCTATATTACACTGCTCTTTTTGTGGCCTCTCTGACAAAAGGGATACCAGTTAATGACAAAAATACACGCTATAAAAAAACTCTTGCTGCTCTTTATAACTGCATATAAACCAGTGTTAGGTCTGAAATCTAAAATAAATAAACAAAAATACAAAAGAAAAAACCTTGCTTTCAAACTTCCTCTGTGCAGAATAAAAGTGTTTAACATTACCGAGCAGATTAGAGAGTTCGGTTAGAAGCGACCGACACTCACAAACCTGCTATTATGGGAGGTTGATGAATAACCAAGACTATTGATTTCTGTTGCACAAGATTAACTTTATGTAATATATACATATATATCTCAACACAAAATTTCCTACATTATTTTTTGTTCTTGGACTTAACTTTTTAAAAAATATTTGTGTCAGTTTAGAAAGTCATGTTGCCCCTCACGCCACAGCCATGCAAGCCACAGATTTTCACAAATCGCTGGTATCGTTTTAAAATAAACCATTTATTAAAAAATATGTTCCCTCGTTAGGTCGAGGCACTTAAAACTCCTGGGTTAGGTTTGGAAAAAGATGATGGGTCGGGTTAAAATACAACAGCTGACGTGTTCTAAAACCCCCCAAAACAAACTTTTGTTACCATGGTGACCACTTCACGCTTTCTCTCCACAAAATACATGCTATGTTTTATGAAAGTAGCAGGAAGCATATTTCATGCACTCATGCATTCAACAGAAAACCTACTACAAAAATACAAACAGACAAACACAAAACAACTATTTGTGTGGATGAAAGCTGATTTTGTGTTTTTCATGACTTTTACACACACTGACATGAGACTGGCCTGACCACTCAAAGATATTTTTTCCCCTCATATGATTGCTGCTTAGGGTATTTGCCTTTCAGTCGCCTGAGCAATGAGATCACACACATTTGTAACACATTTGTCTGCATGCGGTTAATGTGCCAACATGCACTCAGGGTGTGCCGTTGTGTGTGTGTGTGCGCGCGGGTGTGCCACGCACACACACACAACGGTTGTACTCCTCATCTGTTCATTGTTTATAGTGATCCCTAAATGTGACACTGGTGCTGCAGTGTGCCAGCTTACCCATTCAGACATAAATCTAACACATTCATATGCCATAGAGTAACAAAGAGGAATGAATGTCTGAAAGGAGCTAAAAACATCACTATGACTATATTAACTACTGCTAATTATTGCTTATCCTCTGATTTTTACTTGCGTTAACTTCACTGAACACTTCCTGTGGGACCTGTTTAATACTCGTGCTCTCTGAGAGCCCTGTAACTAGAAAACAGCAAACTCCCTGCTTGTTTCCCATCATCCTTTAGTGACTGAAAATATCACTCTACAGTGCTGGAATTCATCTATCCCCTTAACCCCACCTCGCAATGCACACAGCATGGGCCCAAAACAACCCCCACACACACGCACACACACACAAAGTGACTTTCATCGAGAGAAAGACTCAGTGTGTAAGTCTATTTCTTTGGAGGCTATGACATCCAAAGGGTAAAACAGAGGCACAGGCTAGCCGTCTATCTTCAATCAGACAGGAGGGATGCTTTGGCTCTTTTATGCCCACTAGTCGAAGGCTTTTTTTTTTACACCGCAGAACGTGGCCACAAAGAATACGGCCACGATCAAGTGCCCATCCTTGTCAAGCCTGCCTATGTATAAATTGCTGTAGATTTCACAATTTAATAAGAATTCATTCATGTCAGACAAGATGGAGGGAATGAATAAGTAAATCAATATGCAGCAGGATCTGGCAGGAGTGAATGAACACATGGGATGGTGCCCTCTGCAGTGCTGGGAGTGTATGTGAGGACAACAGTAGGATGAAAACTGGCAGGAGAGAAAACAGGTTGCTGCAGGAGTCACTTCTGTCAGACTGCGCTGTTCTGTTTAAGGATAACAAAATCATTTCCTTTTGAAAATCACTGTTCAAAAGCAGGATATGGAAAATCTAATCTTTTAGTCAGCAGAAAGCCGAGCACACCCAGTGATAACTAAAAAAAACAACGCCTAATGACTTCTTAAGCAACGTTAGCCGCACAAAGGCACATTTCTAACAGAGTAAAGATTACAGGGTCAGTTTGTCTGAATGACATTCTCCGCCTTGCTATGACGTTCCTGTCCTGATCAAACACAAACAGTTAAAAGCCAGTGAGTGTGATTTATTTTATTAAAGCAGTTGTGAGACTAAGACAGTCAAAAAAAAAATAAATTTTTTTTTAAACTATTCCTAATCATATGAAATGTACCTGTCCCACATCCACTGCAGAAAAACAAATAAATACATAAAGACACTAACAAATCCCCATTATAAAACAGCAAGGATGAAGAAACCGCTAAACTGTTTACATCTCTAAAAACAACTATGAGTCAGATTGCAGTGCTTTCATCGCATCTGAAAAGACACACTAGTGCCGACTCTCATTTCAAGTATAATAAATGGAAAAACGACTGTGGAAAATGTGTATTACTTGGTATGGATGGGAAACGTGGTGATAAATGGCCCTGGGCTTGAATGCTATTAATCAACTGTTCCTCTCTGTACTCAATGGGGTTCTCCCTGAGCACTAATGTACTTGGGATGGACATCATGTTACAATGTGCAATTTAAAGTCTGGATGAGGCTCCGAGTACGAGTAACAGTACATAGTTACTGAGCAATTGAAATGGGAGCTGGAAGGCTGGTGGAGAGAAGGGAAAAGGAAAATATTCGATGACAGGCTCTGGCTTCTGAGACAGCCACCGCTAGTACTTTTATGCACTCCTGTTTCAGGTCGGGGCGGTGCATGCATGTCATTTTGGTCCTACCGTGGTCTGTGTAGTTGTTCAGCTGGAGTGAGAAAAAAATAATGCAGGCTTGCTTGTGTTGCAAAATATTACAGGCTTATGTATAGATGGTGAAAAGAACACCACTAAACCTGGTTTATAAAGGAGGCATAGGAACACTTTTGTGAATAAGCGTTTAATATAAAAACAGCAAAAACATGAATAAATAATATCACAGAAAGTTAAGCACAGTATGAAAAACAGAGTACTGTGGAAAAGTCGCGAGTTGTCCCTGGTTTCTTTATATTTTGCTTCCGAGAAGCCAGACTTGTAATTTTTTAAAGTGCTTTTCAGCAATAGCTCTCCGGGCTTTCTGAAGTTTTCCTTTGGAAATTGTTAAGCCACTTAACCCCAACTTATGAATCACTCAAGCATAAAAAAGGTACCCAACTCAAGGGATGAAACAGTGTTGTTTCTGCACATAACCGGTAACTTAGCTTAGACAAATTTTAAATTGTATCTTTAACCTTTTTGTTTACAGCAAGCTGTCGCAAAAACATATAATTTGCTAACTTTTCTTTAGTTAAATCGACACGTCAAAGATAACACAGTTTGACGGGCATAAAATATTGTTTTTGCACCAACAATGTGACTCGCAAAGTGCTGTTAGCTGACAACTTGGTATATCTCCGTATGGTTTGCAGTGTGTCCTTAAACAATTTGAGGAAACTGGTCAAGTGGCAGACCTTTAAAAAAAAAAAAAATCTTCAGGAGATGTTTCACTTTCGAACAACAAATCTAAAAAAAAAAGATCCAGCAGAGACCAGAGACGTGACCTGAGAGATGCATCTGGCAATTAACTGTTCACTGAAGCCTCATCAGCAATGGTCAGTGGAAGGCTGGCTGTCAAGAAGCCATTTGTAAGGAATGGAAACAAGGAGGGTCTACTGGAGTGATGAATCCAAATTTGACGTTTTTGATCAATTATTGTCAATATATTTAGAGGAGGTCAGGAGAGAGGCACCGTACAGCAGTGAGTGTCTACAGCCATCTGTAAAACACGTTGGAGGTTCTGTCATGATTTGCAGCTGCATTTCAGCCACTGGTGTTGGGGATCTTAGAATCGATGGAATTATGAACACGGATTTTGATCTTTCATGCCACATGATACCATCTGGAGAGCATTTGATTGGCAGCAGCTTCAATTTTTTTTTTCCAAAGAAGACTTCTGAATGTCCTTCAAGAAGCCTGGAGAACAATCCTGAAGACGACTTAAAGAATTCTGTTCATCTGGACGTCATTAACATTGATCAACAACCATTGATCAAAGGCCACTGATCAATGGCCATGAGTACCATTCACAGAGAGTTGGGGAATGGCTGCAATCACAGCATTGTAAGATGGTGACAGATGTACCCTTAGGTCCCCTCAATTCAGAGATGGTCTTTCCCTTTTCACGTAAATGGCCTCCTTGACTCCGCGCTCAAACCAGTGTTCCTCCCTGTCCAGGATGTGTACATCCTCATTACTGAATAGTAATGTAAATAGACTGCAGAGTCCTGGCCTGACGAGGTAGCTCTTCCGTGTTGTGCCATCCGCTTCGCCAGAGGTTGTAAATCCTGGCAATCCTTCTGGCACTTAACAGCTCACGCTATATTACTCTGTTTGTGTCGGGGGACCCGATCCTTGAGGTGGACCAATTTTTGGCGCAGCGTGTTTTGGGGTTTAAAAGCCACGGAGACGCAGTGACACATACGGGATCACTACGGGTTTTCGCTTAGGCAGCGATTGTCCTTCTCTCCTGGAGCTTTCTTTAGGCGCCTTCCCAGCTTTTACAAATGTCCAGCTGGTATAACCACATTTACTCAGGACCATCTTGATATGATGTTTTCAGTTATTATGCAAATGTACTGTTTATAAGGTTGTGAAAACCTGCAGTCAGCTGAGACTGAAGAAGTCACTTGGATGAGTGTCGAAACATTTCTCCCACTGAAAACGCTACATCCAGATGAACTGAATCACCTTTTGGGATTTACTTACCTGGATGGTTGAGCATGCATCAAGACACTACTTAAAGAAGTGCCAAGAAAGTTTGAAAGGGTTGAAGAATAAAAGTAGTGACACCAAACATTGACTTTCAAGCTCTTAAAAATTCTATGAACTCTGTAATTGCATTATACTTTACTTTATATTATAATATTTCCATTTATTGGAATATATTTATTCCAATAAATCGTTGCACCTACTTCTCATTTTCCTAGAAGATTTCCTAAAAAAATGACGGGTAGCTCAAGACTTCTGCACAGTACTGTGTGCATAATTTCAATATTTTTTAAGGCCTTCTATTAATGGGGTCAGTACAAGAAATAGCAATATTTTTATCACTTTGGATAAATAACTAATTTTCCACCATCACCATCAAACAAAATGCAAAAAAACCCCAAACAACTGAAGACCATCTAAAATGAAAGCTTTTGCTGTTGATTACACATTTTGCAAAGTGTACCTGGAATGATGACAACCTGAAGCACTAATAGTACCTGAGCTCCTCAAGAATTCAGTCCAGCAGAATTTCTCGGTAGCGTCTGTCTGGATGCCTATAATATAAACACAGAAACAGCCATAGTGAACTCTGTAAAAATAGTGCACAGTGCTCAAAATTATCAGTGATCCAAAATTCAATTTTTGTGTTCTGTGTAAAAAGCACTTCAGCATGATCACTCTCTGGGGACAAGCCTGGAAATTAAGCTTTCACTGGTTGGGGCTCAGCCATGCAGCTGGCCCAGGGGCTCTCGTCTAATCTATGAAGGGACACTATTTGCCAAACAAGGATACCGGTGGTAAACAACATGGAAGAGTGATTTGGGCTGTCCTACATGGTACGGTGGCCAATGGCAAGAGCAAACACAACTCCGTACTGCACACAGTGCGATAATGGAGGGAAAAATGTCAAAGCTGATTAGTATAACACTTCAATGGTGAGTCAGGGATGCACAGCATCAGGCGCGATGTCCATCTGAACTTACCTTGAGGCTGGACGTAGATTTTGCTGCTTTGGGACACCTTCGGAGGAAAATAATAAAAGAGAAGTGGTTAAAACAACTAACAAAACGCAATCAGCAATTATTGGCAGCGTTTGTTTATCGAAATTACATTTGATTATCACCAACTGTGCTTCTCTCTTTTTTTCTGTCCGACAATAGAAACAGCCATTTAAAGCTCTTTGTGTTCTAAGTATATTTAAACAGAGTACAAACTTTAAAAAGAGATTCTGGAAAGCAGTTGCTAAGATAATGTGGGTGCCGCAAAATAAATCAGAGGGGACGGAAAAGAAATTGACTGGATGTTATCACACCAGATCCATCCGCTATGTGTGTTTTCTGTCACAATAAAAAGCTTGGCGATGCCTCTCAGTGCCTGTCCTGTCTACCAGCTGTCAGCACTAAATGGCAGAGATAAAGCACTCCACTTGCCTCAATCTGCAGCCTATGGGTGGAATCTAATCTGAAAATAAAACACTGTAATATTGTTTTAATGCCAGACTATTACGGGACAGGCCAGGATATTGTGTTTGTATAGTCAGAGCCCTTCTGCTGTATTTATTGATGCTGTCAGGCTCCCGCCGTCTGCAGATGTGCCGTAAAAAATGTCAACAAAAAACTGTCTTATTATAAGCTGCAATTAAGCAGACGGAGAAAGGATCTATGAGGATTTAAATACATGGAACTGTGGGCAAACATAGGGCATGAATAAAAAAAAAAAAAAAGGAGATATCATGCATCAAAGCTTAGGCTGCATGTCAAATGGCTGGACGGCACTGAAAAGGCCCCCCTGAATGCCCATTACTCCTGTCATTCGGGGGAGGGGGGCAATGTTTTGGCAACTTTCTGAAACTATCATCCAAAATTTACAACTTCTGGTTGTGGAGCGATGAGGGGAAAAAAAGTAATTCTTCTTCTCTCCCCTTTTTCACTAAATTTCAGGTGTTCAGCCCAATGCAACACTATCAGTGATCCTCAGAGATTGCCTAAAATGTGCTCGACTCAACTGAACTACGAATTACTTCAGTCAGTGTATCAAAAAACATAAGCGCTTAATCATACCAAAAATAACTCTGCCTCTTCTTTCAGTTTGTCGGTAAACGCAACAGCAAACCTGATTGGGAACAAAGAAACACTTCATTATCACTGCTGTGCGAGGCATTTCAGCCAAACAAGAATTTTCACTATAGGCAGTAAATTATAGCCTTTTACAAGTAATAACAATTTTGACAACAATAAAAGGGGGGGTGAAAAAAAGCTGTGCTAACAACACTAAAACACAGAAATCTGCAGGCAGAGCAGAAAAACTGCTTGCAGCTCGAAGCGAAAGGATTTCAGTACAAAAAGAGAAACAAGCAGGAAAATGAAGGGAATGTAGAGCAAAAAAACAAACCAAAAAAATGTAAGAAGATATTAATTTTGATGTGTACGCGTGCATTATTAAAATACTTTATGATCAAGGTTGTGGTGAGTTAACACTAATAGTAGGAGGATTGTGGATTGAGATGTATGGAAACAGGCTCTTGCACGTTCCTCTAGAAGATCATCATCTATTTCTAGATTTACTGCCATCTACTTTAATCAGCTAGAAAACCGAAGATCTTCAGTGTGATGTCGCCGCATAACACTTGGATTAGAGCGTAAGATTTAGATTAGCCAGATTAGCCATTAGCCTGTTAAACTAGTGGTTAGCTTGAATTCTTTCAGTCTAATTCTGTCCATACATTGTTTATTAAAGATGGAGTAGTCACAGTGATGTCACTCAGTGGTTTGTGAGGTTTTCCTTTGAAGCAATTTTGGTATTTTGAACCTGGACATAATGAGGGAGGCGTGGACTTGACTGACAAACTAACTGCATAGCGATTCAGGAGGAACTTGTCAGCCGTAAGGCCAGTAGGGCATACGCTGCTTTATCCTCTTGTTTGTCTTTAATTCGGAATAATTTATAAAATGAACATCCTGTAGTTTCCATTAAGACTTTAAACTGGCAACTGAGACAATAACCAGGAAACTGTTTACTTTTTTAAAAATTATTTTTACTTTTAATTGCATTTATTTTATTTATTTTTTACATTGATTTATTAAAAAAATTAAGATAAAAAGATTTAGATTAAGAGGTTCAAGGGTCAATGCTAATGATGTGCGATACCACTGATTTTCTTTTGGATACCAAGTAAAATTCATGCTGGTGTCAATGATACTGATCTGATACTTTGTACAAAAATGTAATGTGTTTGGAAAATCAAAACAAAAAGTCGTGAATTTCCAATTATACCTGCATAATAAATACAAGACATTAATCAGACTATTTGTTCTTATTGTTTAATTATGAAGAATTATCATACAAGAAATAAAAATCCTGAAAAGTCAACGCTGACATTTTAAAAATTAACCATCAAAAATCAATGTGACTAATTAATAATAAGAATAAAGTTGAGAAACATTTTATAGACACATGTTATTATCTATCTTATCTATGAATTATTTTGAGTTACATTTTTATTGTTTAAAGCCTACGAGGTCTGTTTTAAATGATGCCTACCCAATATAATCCACTTTAAATGCTCTACATCAATAAATGGGATGTTGTAGTTTTAAGGATGTGGAGAATTTCCGCCATTTAAACATCAACATAAAAGATTAGCCTAGACGTGAATCACTTTCCAAAATTAGCAAAGTGCTACACGTAGACCACGATTTAGACAATCCCTATAAAATACTTACTTTCCACTTTGTTCCAGTTAATCAGAAACTGCAAATTTACTCCAAATTACTAAAATATTGATATTTTAATATGAGAATCAAATCTAGAATATAAATATTTGTTATCAGAGGAACCTATATTTCAGTATTGATCTACACACCACTAATCCATGCAAACCGCTGGCTCGCCCGCTCCTGATCAATAGAAAGAATGAATACTGACTTGGCTTTGTTTTCAGACCTAGGAGCTACATCCATCCTTTAATTACAGTCTATGCTTCTTCATGCCCCAGGGGCCAGAAGATTTTGTACAGATCCAGATTTATTTTTTTTCACTCCACTAAAAACCTGGAATTTATGTAATGGGGGAAAAATTATTTTAAGCTTTTACTGAGCTGGCAGTGTTACTTGTGACTTGTTGTTATATCCAAGACTGAAAAAAATACATAAAAATCACATGATTAGTGAATTAGAAGCTTTCTGATTTCATGTAAATAATTTTAAAGAAAGATATGAAAGTGGTGACATTTACTTCCTGCTCGCACTTCAGGTTGGAGACATCTGAATCAAACCTTTATAAAAAGGAAGTTGGCAAAAAATATGATATGACACATTACTAACATACTAGATGTAAACCCTGGATAAAGTCATGATTAATGATAACTGTAACATTTTAAAATAATATTGACTACATTTCACAGAATCAGCAGGTCCTTCTCAGAGACATGTTACAGGGTATTTCCTGTGCTGGGCAGTCTGCTTGAAATGACACTTCAAAAATATAATGCATACATGATTAATGTCATGTGTACAAATGGATATTGACGAGATTTTATTGAGTGCAATGCAATTTGAAAAATCTTCTCCGAAACATAACGCAGTGTAGAAAGAAACAGAGAAGAAAGAAAGGCTTGCACCAGACTTGGCTGTGCAAAAGCTCCCCTGCATTGAGTCTGACCTCAGTGCTTTGCAATGCACATATGTAATAAACGCAAGAACTAATAAGCTTCTTCTAAATTGGACAATTTGAATTTCTCAGCTACAACTGATTTTCCATTCCCACCTCTAATGCATCTGTGCGCCTTGTCCTATGGTGAGATGCTAACAAATGTGCTGTAGATGCAGCCTCTATGTCTAATCAACAAAGCAAACAGATGAGGCAGAAATCATATTATTTACTATGTACACTCTTTTGCAAATTCTGACACTTTTCCAAAAGCATTTTATAAATGGTATGCAATGTGTGTGATATGAAGGACTAAAGTTCATGTACTAGCTTTGGAGCCATCCGGAAGTTTTAAAATAGGAATTTGCAACAACACAACATCACCTGGCTTTCAGTAGCACCTGTTCCATAACCACACGCTTCTGCTCCACTTTCACATCTTCATTTATGTCTGTGCCGCCAAAGATTACGCCAAAGGGTATTTCAATATCTATTGTAAAGAATAGACATAAAACAAAAAGGAAGTGTGGAGCTGAAAGTTGTACATTTGCAGATCCATTATTCTGACACCAAAAAATTAAACGGATTTAAAGTATACTGCAGATAAGTAGATGATACATCAGCAAGTCAGTTTACCCATGAGAAGTCTACCCGCTTTGAAAAGATGAATAGCCAGTGCAGCCTCAAACTGAGGATGTTCAGATACCAGATTTACCACATCAGCAGGAGTCTGAAATTCTCCTGCGTCTCTGAGCTCGCAAGTGTGTCCTGCTGACTCAATGTAGGACCTAAAACATAAAATTAACATTTACTTATGGAAGGCAGGAAGGAAGTAGTTGAGCAAATAATGGTTAAAGCTAGGAAACGTTTTCAGTGGAGCCATTTGAGCATGAAACTGTAGACGGACAAGTGTTACCGATCACATTAAATTAGACTCAGTTCCTGATAAGAACAGAAGCTAAGGTCACCCGGCAACACCCGTATTTACTGCTACTCATCTTTCAAGGTGTCTCGTTACACGATAAGGTTTGTATATGGAGCCAACTTGTCACACTTATTGCACAGTAAAGTAGGCGATTTTATCAACGAAACTTGCCATGATGAAGGTAAATACTCTGTTATTGCCTCAGAGTCTCACGCGCTAATTAATGAATAATACTAGCTATAAGAACCAGCTACACTTAGCAGCTATGTTTGTTACCTTATTCTCTCAGCTGTAGTATGGTTCCCAGTTTTGGGGCTAAGACAGGCAAGGAAAAGTAATTTCATATCGCCACTGAAAGCAGGGCTGACGTGCTAATTAGCTACTTAACACGAAATATTCGCGAAAAGATGACGGCACCGAGCGGGACATCTGCGTCTCAATGAGCTCGCTTAGCTGAGCTTCAATTACATTTCCTTGTCCGTAACTTAACACGTAGCAGCACCTAACAACAAGGATATCTCATCTTAAGGTTGCACACAGACCGTCTACGGTAGTGCACCATGCTTGTAATGTTTACACGTCCGTCTACTATACGGCCCCCGGAAACATGACTGTAAGCGGTGGAGTGTTGCTGGACCATTACACTTCTTTTTTTGCCATGCCCCCCTCCCTCCCAAAAAAGTAAAAAAAAAAAACAAACAAACAAAAACACCCTGTTGGTTCATGTTATATAATGACAGAATAAGGCGTAACAAAATAAAAAAAGATTAAAATGTACTGCAGAGGCACTTCCTTCGACGCTTGGTTAGCGCTGCGTAAGCGGCACAAATCCCTAAATCACATGGATGGTGTTGCGCGCCTCGGTTCACTGTACCGCTCGCGTTAAGTTTCATTTGCAGATCGTCTCCACAGCAACGCAAGAGTGACCGCTTTTGACTGAGCCATGTGTCACGCGACAGAACTGTGACACTGTTTTTCTGTTGACACCCAGTTCTCTTTTCATAAATTTCAGCTTTTAGACAGTACAAACGGAATATTTGAGCGGTTAGCATGATCCAGATTGATGGAGACAACTGAAGACCCCTGGGACGTGTTTCTGTCATCAAAGGTAACGTAATGAGAAACTTTTACAAGCTGTTGTGGTGTTTAAGCTAGCTTACTTCAGGTTTGTACTAAGCTAAAAACATGTGTGACAAGAAAATGAGCTCTCCTTTGACAATTTTTTGTTTTTGTCTTTGCTGCAGTGCCAACGTTTGGTTTATATCTGTGCTTTATGTTCAGGTTTGAACTCTTAAAAATAAGGAAGAAACTCCATTCCACTAAGTTGGGAGAGAATGGCGAACAACAGGGACGCGGTTGAGAGCACCCCTCTTTTGGACTCAGACACAGACAGCAGATCTTCACCACCGTCAGTTTTCGAGGGAAGACGACTGGCATGTGCGGCCATCCTGCTGGCCGAGTCATTAGAGAGGATCGCTTTCTATGGCATAACGTCCAACCTGGTTCTTTTTCTCAACGGTAGTCCTTTTTATTGGGAGGGGACTCAGGCGAGCCAGGCACCACTGATGTTCATGGGAGTAACTTACCTGATTTCACCATTTGGAGGCTGGTTGGCCGATGCATACGTCGGAAAATTCTTGACCATTGCCGCAAGTTTGGTTCTGTACATTTTTGGCATGCTGTTTTTCCCTTTTATTTCAAACGAGGGCACCAGGATACACCTGTGCGGGGAAGAAATGGCATTTCCTGTGCAGCCTGCTGAGTGTCTGAGCACAAACAGTACCACTCCAAAAAACGTTACCTGCCCCGTTCGTGCCCCATATTGTGGCCCAGCAATCTATAGTGGACTTTTCTTAATTGCCTTAGGTGTGGGTACTGTGAAGTCTAACATCACTCCATTTGGAGCCGACCAGGTAGAGTATAAACAGCACTACTTTTTCAATAAAGTTTTTATTAATTAGGAAATACCTGGAATTTTCTGTTTACCAGAAGGCTGTAACTGAACCATTAGCTTTGTGGAATTGGTCTGTGAGGACATCAATGGGCTTTAGTTGCGCCATGACATTTCACTGAGACGTACATGTTCTTGATTGTCATGGCTACTTATGGCTGTAACCATTAGAAACTAAACATTTTGAAAAATCATGGAGAATAGACACACATCTCTCTGGCACACATGTACACACTGAAACACTTCTTCAATTGTTCTTTGTTGGTAATAAGAAGTGAAACACACATCTGTCAGTTTGGTATCAAAATTATCTAGAGTATCTGCCTCCACAACATGCAATCATGGAAGTGGGAAAGTTCATCAGTGGGGTCATTGTTTCTCAGAGTAATCCAATCAGGAGAGGATAAAATGTTTCAAAGGGGGCTGGCAGACTGAGACTGATTAGTGCAATAGTATGTTCAAATACACAACACACAAAAGAGACCGCTTTTTTGTTTTTTGTAAAAGTCAGCTGACGTTAAAGCAAACACAATGCACCATGAAGTGACTTTTTCCTGAGTACTGATACTGAAATTTTTAACTCGTACAGACAAAAACTTTCCTATTAGCGATCCTCCAACTGAAAGTCCTTGGTGCGTGTGAGATTTGAATATTTAAGAGAAACATGAGAGTCCCTGTTAAAATTGGCCCGATTCCTAATAACGACACCCTCTTACTGTGTAAAAAAAAAATATATATATATATATATATATCTCGTACTGATTGTTGTGATTTCCCCTTTAAGCGCAGCGCATTTGCATGGAAAAAAAAAAAAAAGTTTGTGACCTCTTTGGAATTACCAAACTTGGGACTTCCAGTTTTATTAGTCATAACATGTGGTCTGATCTTCAGTGACAGTAACACACAAAAAGTTGGATTTATATTATTTTATTGTTTGGAGCAACTTGTTGTTAAACCTCCTCTAGCAGCTCCGGCTTTCATAGGGGGGCTGTTTCCGGTAGCTGCTCATAAGATGATTTAATGTTTGCTTGCTAGCTCACCCAACCTTTCCTTTAAAACACAGACAGCTGTTCTTTAACTAAGTAATAACAAGCTATCCAAGCCACGATGTTGGCTCCACCAGACTTTAAAGTTGGGATGATGGTGTTGTCCGTCTTTTGATAAATCTTTTCACACATCTAGAAATGCCGTTAAAAATTTGCAGATCGTCTTAAGCTTTCAAACTAAAGGCCAGATCTGCTGTTTTGTTAGTAGTGTGTTTTCCCTTCAACACAATTTTTTACCACTGCCATTATTCTTTTTCTGATAGTGTTATCCATATGTGGCAATGTCTACAGGTGTTACCACTCAGAGACAGACTTATTATAATTTTATATATTTCATTAGTGTCAGTTTTTATTTTGTTTTGAGAGTTTATTCATATTTAGTTTGTAGGAGTATTTGTCAGGGAAATATTCAAGAAATGTAGGATAAATATTACTATAAAAACACAGTTTCTGTGTCAAGTACACACACTAGTCTCATTCACCAAAGCATTCTAATGTTTGTTGTGCTGACAAATTTGATCACTTCGACACAATATGGTTTGAGTTAGTTTTCCTAGTTTTTGTGTTGAGTGCAGTTTTTATTTCAGGTAACTTAAATGTTTTTGTAACTATAATCTTGCTCCAGGTCTTTAGAAAACAGCTTTTACAGCCTTTTATAGCTTCATACATCTCTAAATGCTTTTCCAATCACGAGGAAGGTCTTCATGGTTTATGTTAACGAATCCAAATTCAGAATTTTCTGCCTTTTATTTATGGGAAGGGGCAGCCCAACAACCATCCAGTCTCATTTTCTTAATTGGATACCACTGAGGTTCACACAGAGTTTCCAGTTTAGTTTAGTTGTGTTTACTATAATTGTGACCTTTATGAAGCTGGGACAACATTTTATGAGCAGTCATTGCAGAAATCCCAGTAATTTCAGATCGCTGACAAGTTTAAAAAAAAATTTTTTCCAGCTATGCAATGATGTTACTTTCATAACTGACTCTGCTCGAATGCACTGATGAATCTCAGAAAGATTTATGCTCAGTGTATGGACCTTATGTTCAGTACATTAGGTTGGTCATTTTAGCTGTAGCAGTGCATCTTTTGTGCTTGTATATAACGGGCATATCCATCAGGAATTGACAAAGTCTTTTTACTCAAAAGAATAACTGTATGTGGGATTGATCAGATGATAATATCAGATGAGTTTGCATAGATAACATTATAACCTTTGATTGCAACCTTTTAAAGAATGCTAAAAACTGTAATAAGCAGATAAAAAATAAAGAAAAAGTTGCTTCTCTTGGTGTTCTGCATATTTCACTCAGCTCAGATGATAAAATGATAAGGTTATTATAATATTTACTCTAAATGTGGCAAATGTGTTGACTCATGACAAGTGGTGTTGAATTTGTGATCACCATTTCTCTTTGTTATTGACAGTTCACTGTTGTGTTTGTGATCATTTTAGGTTTTTACAAACTGCACTTTGTAACATATGTTAGACCTTTGAGCCTTGCAGCCACAGTTTAAATCAATTTAAACCGTATTTCCTGGCTTTGAAATCTTAATGTTTTATATCAGAGCACTTGTGACTACACTTATTTTTTATAGCAATCAGATGCTGCTAGTTAACTTACAAACTCATGACAAACCACTGTTGCAAAGTTCAGAGTACACATACTCGTCTTGCACTCGCTTTATGTTTGGATTAAAGACAAAAAAAATATATCTGCTCGTGTGTGTACGTCACCCTGTGCTGTGTGTGCTCACAGGTCAAAGACAGAGGACCAGAAGCCACTCGCAGATTTTTCAACTGGTTCTACTGGTCCATTAACTTGGGTGCCATCCTGTCGCTGGGAGGTGTGGCCTACATCCAACAAAATGTTAGCTTTCAGGTTGGCTACATCCTTCCTACTGTGTGCCTTGGGATCTCTTTCCTGGTCTTTCTCCTGGGACGTATGGTTTTCATCACCAAGCCTGCTGATGGAAGTGCCTTCACCGACATGTTCAAGATCCTGGCTTTCGCCTGCTGTTCACAGAAACCAAAGGAGCCGAACCTGCTCCGGTAAGAGTGACATTTCATGCAGTAATACATATACAAACAAACCACACAGCCAGATCAATGGCATTCATCAGTCTCAGTGGGACAGCTTCCTAAAGTAGTGTAGTAACGTTAGTGGGATTGTGACTGTGAACCAGTGGAATAAAATGGCTATATTTTATTGGTAGAGCTTTATGTTAAAGCCTCCTTTAAGCCACCTGTATAATTCTTTTTTTTTCCCCATTGGTGCAGGGTTTCATCTTTATTCCATGTGGTTAAGTTATTCTGAAGTGCTGATACTTGACTTTGAACCAAAGTAGCACTGTTGGCTCATAAACTTGACATTGAATATTTTAAGTTGGGCAGTCCTGCTGCCTTTCAAGAATTTCTTATTAAGACATTTTCTCCAGAGATGGGGATTATAGGCTTTAGAAAAAAAGGTTTCTTTCATATCTCTAGAAGTGCTGTTGTTAACGTGCGAGAGATTCACATAAAAGGCTGATTAATTTCCCACTTAAAGAGTATGGACTAATTCTATTTTTGCTTTATGCCGTTAATTACACTGTATTTTTAATACTATTTCAATCAGGTTTACGCTTATTACATTTTTCCCTGTGAAACAGCAAACCGGCACTACTGGACAGTGCCAAAGTGACTTATGGAGGGAAATTTCCTGAGGAAAAAGTAGAGGAAGTCAAAGCGTTGGTGAAGGTCCTCCCGGTTTTCTTTGCTCTTATTCCATACTGGACTGTTTACTTTCAGGTAAGGTCACCAGATATAAAGTTAGATCCAAACATTAAAAGAGTATTGTGGATGGTGAGAAATGCAAAGTGAGAACACGAGGGGATAATGTGCACACATTATCGGGTAAAACATTGTTTGTGTCAAAACTGGAGAAGAATGGTTGCGCCAGACACCCTGGTGATCACTGAGTGGAGAACGACTGCATGCTGAGACTCTAATCTCCTTATTGTGTTACAGATGCAGACAACGTACGTCCTGCAGAGCCTCCATCTGAAGATTCCTGATACGACCCCAAACACCACTTCTGACTTCTCTAAGGTAAACTGAAGTGGAGACGCTCTCTTGCACCTCTTTCCCGTTTAATTAACAATTTTAGTGCCACTGTGCTTTGGCTTGATTTGTGCTGTGGTACTCTAGCTGTTCTCTAATTCTCTGTAATCAAACATAGCAGCGTGGAGCTCTGGCCTGCTTTCTCACAAGTGGTTTTGATCTATATTTTTCACTGCTGAAACTAAAGGAGTCAGTAGGTCACTGACACACAACAGCTGGAGGCAGCAGCAAAGGCTGATAATGCTATGGGGATTAAGTGAGAACTTCATAGACTAATACCTCACAGATTAGCAACCTGGCTGGCGTTGTATCTCACCACAGCAGCGCCTCCACCTGTTTCTGTCTGGCAAATTTTGCTGGTATACTTGTGCCTCACTTTGCCTGAGAAGGACCAGTGGAGTGACATGCAGCCAGGAATGAAGGCGCTCAGGCGTTTGTACCTATGTGATACACACCCAATACTTGGCTATCAGGACACCCCTAGCAGATTGGGTGTTAAGAACTGCGGTGCTTTGATGACTGAAACTCAAAAGGTTGAGTATTAACAGCAGCTTGTGTAGTGCAGTAAGCCTGTTCATATTTCTGAACAGGCATGCTTGAGGCGATGGTGAAGTGTACCGACTTCACAGAAATGTGAAGTGAAACACTTGTCAGTAAACCTCACAGTCCGAGTTGGTGCTGTTGTAAAGACACAATAATACTTGACTTGGAACACTGTGAAACTATGTGACATGGCTTTGTTTGCTCGTGTACCACATTTACAACTGTTTTGAAGAACCACATTTAAAGTTTTCCTAAGTGCACCGTTAATCTGGTACAAAAAATGGAACTAGGCTCTTCCTGCTACCGGCCTCGACATTTGTCATTATCAAAAGGGAAGTGAGAATAGATGTCTCATCTCACCTGACACATTTCAGAGGCTAACCTGAACAAAAACTGTCTCTTTTGGAGAAACAGCACCCAAACTACTACTACTAATAATAATAATACTACTAATAATGAAGTGGATATGGGAGGCAGTGGGAAAATGTGTTACAACTATTCCTATGAGGTTAAAATGTATGAATTTATAGTACTTGTTTAACTAGTTGCAGTAGTTTGGGTTGGATTTACAATTTGTTAAAAAAAAACAAAAAACTTTTGTTTGAAGATCACATTTTAAAATGCAAACTGTTTTTCACCCACAGTACATTCAAAACTTCATCCCTTGTTACTCGTTGAGGGGATAGACAACTTAGTGTTATATAGAGATTACATATTTCTGTAAGCTTTTTCTCTCTAATCTGTTACGATAGATTATAGAGCAGTGAAGCTGCAGAAAACTTTATGACATGGTTCAGAAATCCCCCCCAAACTTCTCACACTAGCTGGCACTAATAATCAAGTATAAGTTTCTGCAGTTATCTCAGAAATGATTAGTGATCTCTATTGTTCTTCTGTTTTTAACTTTCTTTTTTTTTTTTAATTTCTTAAAAACTTGTTTTAAAAATCTCTCAATATCTGAGTAGTAAGTCAGGCTCATGTACAAACCTCACTCTGATCTTAAGGTGTGAAGAAAAGTCTGTGATATTTGCAAACGATCATAATGCTTAGATGCTGAAATTTGAGTCACATATTCACAAGTGTTCCTTGAGCGCACAGGATCATTGTTGTAAATCTGAAAACTTGTATCTCAAAATTGGATTCGTATGAAAGCCGGTTGAAGCTTGAAATTTGATAATGATCAGCCATGTATGATTTTTACAGCGAATAGATTTTATTCATTTTTTGTCAATTCAGTCTAAATGTAAACAAAAACACTGGGTTACTACTACTACTGAGAGGAGTGTTGTTCTGTGCATCTACTAATGTTTGACAAAAATGCAGAACTGCGCACATACAAGAGGCTGCAGACATTAGCTGGAAGCGTGCGGCAGCTTCTCCCCAACTGAATCGCCATTGCAATTCACACAATTGTGCGTGCTCAGAAACAGCCAGGTTCTGTATCTACTGCGCCTCACACCAGCAGGTGGTAAAAGAATCCTACACTATCATTTATGAAACATGAAAGACTCTTCATCTCCTTAAATGTAACAGTACTTGTAGCAGAAAAACAGAGCGTTCTTATTGAAGTTATAGTTGGTTGTAATGTGTTCACACACACCTAGTAGTGTAATTTTGCTGCTTTTGTGATTCTCACATCAACCTCAAGCCAACTTTGACCTTTTAACAGATAAAAAGAAATAAATGTTGCACATGTAATATTATTGCATATTTTAAAAGCGTGCTTCTCAGGTGATAAATTCAAAAAGTCTCCTTTCACGCTGATCTTAAGGTGGTCTAGGGAAATAATGGCTAATATGCTGACAATCTGCCATGTGCAACCATATTTTTACTGTTTGATCCCGAAACGGTGGCGCTATCCAATTTTCTCAAGATAAAGAGCAGCAGAAAATATACGTCTTGAAATAAGTCTTCATCATTTCCCAAATTGATAAATCAGTATACAGTGTGTACGTGTGGTTTTCATTTGGGGAAGTGGGGAAAAAAAAAAAACCCCCACTGAGATTTGTGAGACTTGGGCTTGCTGAGACACCTCAGTCATTCGTGCCAGCCTTGCCTTGGCAAAGAAGAAGTCTCATTTAGCACTTCCTATCATTTTGAATATGATAATGTACAAACAAGAGAGAAAAACACTCTCTGAGGAGCTGCGTACAGATTGCCAGCGGTCGCTCTAAGAAATGGAAATTCAATTTGAGAATAAATGATCCTATCAGAAGTGTTAAACCAGAGACACATCAGGAGCTCAGATGGCACTTGGAATTTGAATTGCACAAAACAAAACAAAAAAAAACAACACAAAACCTCTGCTCCAGCAGTTTTCACTGTTACACCGCTCAGTCAGTGCAATATTGCCTCAACTTGTAAATACTTTGTATGCTTACAGTGGAATTTCTGTTTGATTGATATGTCATCCAGTGTGTTTACACAGAGCAATTATTTCTTCCAAAGATTACACTTTATCCTAATAAATCAGAATCGGCTTTGTCACGTTTAAGTTTTAATAGATTAGAATGTAAAAAAGAAAACGCACCAATCGTGTTAATACTAGTGCTGCTGCTACTACTGCTGTGAATAATAATCTTAATATTTATTCAGTGTTGACTGTCTGCTTGCATTACTATGGATGCTATTTGTATGGTTTTGTTTTTTCATTGCTTTATGTTTTGCTTTCGACCACCTGGGGGTGCCAGAGCAGTATCGAGTCTGAAGGATGCACAGACTCGAGTGAATGCAAACATTTGGTGAATTGTGTAGCTTTCATACTTTGTTGCTTTTTGTGCTCTTTCATCCCATGTTTCTCCCCCTGGATTCCCCAGATGACGTTCCGCTTCCCGCCTGCTTGGCTCACCATGTTTGACGCAGTGCTCATTATCATGCTGATTCCACTGAAGGACAAAGTGGTGGACCCAATCCTGAAACGGCGCGGCCTGCTGCCCTCCTCCCTGAAAAGGATCGCAGTAGGGATGTTCTTTGTCATGTGCTCGGCTGTGGCAGCGGGTGAGTGCACCCGCAGCCGAGTTCTCTGTACACGTCACTTAAGTAGGACAAACACGACAAAGGGAAAAAAGGCAAAGTCGGGTCTTATTTTCTGTGGTAGATGGAACTTACAATCAGCATTTCCGGTAGTGCCACATCTACTTCATCTATATTTTCATTACTTTTGGTAACATGGCTCTAATACAAAGTAGCTTCACCAACATGACTTGAATATGGTCACTGACTGTGTTTTTCTTTAAAAATTTTTATTGCTATTCTGGTGTTGCTTTATGTGGAACTCGAAAGATGGTTTGTCACAGATTTATAGTCTATGCTGGAATTTTAAAAAACCCCATGACTTTCCGTCTGGCAAAGGAAAAGCGGCAGATATTGCCTCCCCTCCTCACTCTGTAGCTTATAGAGCGCTGTGGCATCTAACTTTTTGGTCCTGTGTGACTGCACCAGCCGTGCTCAGTCGTGTTCTTTTCCAGTCTGTAGATTGTTTTGGAAATAAAGCTTCAGCGAGGTCTGTCAGTGGTTCCTGCTGCACTGATGCATCCAGGCTAAAATGTTTCGAGCATGAAGGCAGGAAGGAAGCCAATCAGCAACACTCCTGAGAATCAGTCTACATTGTATTCCACAAACGCTCCCCTTTTTCTTACACAGAAATGCAAATGTGCAATATGAACATATTTTACCATTAGTGATTCTTAGATATTGACTAGTGTGGTTTCTTTAGATGGGGAATAATGAAAACAAACAGCAGTTGTTGGGGATAATTGTGATTGAATCTCTGCAGAGCTGGCCATTCTTTCATCTCATTTTATTTAATTTTTGAGTTTGTATTCAAATGTCTTAACAACAGTTTCCACGACGAGCATGCTTTGTGTCCTTATGTAGCACAAGTAAGCCGAATCTACAGTTTTCAGCAAAAACCAACTGATGTGTCATGACATATTAATTAATCATTTATAGTATGTTTTACGTCAGTTTTTACAAACTAAACTCATTTGTTCTTGCTCCTTTATGGTCATCTGATAGCACAATGTGTAAAAAAAACAAAAAACCCAGCAAATTCATATTTTCCTAGATATGTTAAAAGCTCACCTCATTAAAAACAGTGAGTGCAAAGAGAAGATTGTAGAGTCCTCAAATGTTCTAGTGTTGATTGGCAGAGTAAGATCATCAAACTAATCTTTTTCAATCAAACTGATGCAGTAGAATGATTATTAACCAAATCTGTAGTGTTTATTTTTCAGTTTAAATATCAGAGGATATGAGGTTTCTGACAAGTAAAGGTCCGTCTAATATTTTCATTTTCATGTTCCAAAGCTGGTTAGCTGTTTGCTTTTCCATTCGACTTACTGAAATAAAGTGCAACACTTGCATTTAAATTCAGGCAAAAATAAATTCTGTATATTGCAGAGGGCCGTTTTGAGTTCTGGGAGTGGAGAGAATGTGTTTATGGTGCAGCGGTAGTGTGGGAATTGGACAGATGAATACACAACTTTCTGACCTGGATTCCAGGAGACAAATCGGAGGACTCTGTCAAAGTTTTACAGTAATACGCTTTGTAAAGTGAATTTAGAGATGCAGTATAATGATATTGCATCTGCAGCTTATTTGAATAATTATTCAGACAGCAGTAATTTGCAGAGCCTGTGCACCGTTTATCTCCAGAACTGACTCGATTCACATTGGTTCAGTTACGCACGCTGACTCCTGGGAGCTGCCTTACACTGTTATTACATTTGGAGCTGCATTCTAAGTTGACTTTACTCGGTGCTTATCTGTAGCTGTCCGCAAGCTAAAATCATGAAGTTCAAAGACTGACAGGTGGATAGCTGTGAATGTCCGAGTGTGGCATCTTTTATCCAGTGACTAGATAGTTGTCGCACATGACGCTGTCGGCACGCCACACCGCTGCTCCTCGGCGGTAGCATCTCTTTCATCTTGTTGTGTATTTGTCTGCATTGGTGCAGCAGTATTTTACATGGTGAAGCTGTTTGTGCTGACACACGTGGCATGAGGACAGATGGACTCCCCATGCAGAGAAGAGGGACTACTGAAGGCATGCTGCTAAGCAGAGAGTGGACTGTTTCTGATCATTTATGTACAACACTCCCAGACTTTGGCCACACGCTGACCAGCTCTTAGAAACTATGCTGACATTGTTTTTTTCGCATGCTTTCTCACTTTTCTGTTGACTTTATGTCTGATCTCATTTGGTTAAAGCTAAGCATTTCTCTCTCTCGCTGTTGCTCTCTCACTCTTTTTTTGCCCTCTTTTTTTTTTTTTTTCTTCAGAAAAGCTGGAGTAGAGTTTCCAGGGATCACGCTGGGTTGTCTGTTGTGTGATATTTAGTTAGGGTGGGTGGGGGCAGAGATGTGTGCGTTTATAGTGCGCGACTTGCTCGGGGCAGCTCAGTGGCCGTGCTGTTCGAGATGGACAGCTGGTATTATAGGATATCCGGATTACAAGGCTACAACTCCTCTCAAATATAGCATTAAGTGCGGTTATGATAGGAGGCTGTCTCTGGGAGTTATCTGGAAATAGCCGCTGGTTACATGATAATAGCTATCGAATAAAGCTTTTAGGAAGCAGCAGCAGTTGATGACAAGTCCCTGGTTCTTATTATTGAATCATCTGCACCATCCCATTACCAACTGGCAGAATATAGAAGTGTGCAGATGTGATCTTAATGAAGTGTAGGCTAGCCTTAAAATTAGCTAAATCCTTAATGGACTGTTGAATGTTGAAAACTCTAAGTCTGGCAGCTTTTTGCTGTATGTTGGTGTCATGGACTTCAAAGCATCCTTCCCAAAATATGTAAGCTTTTTCAAATTACCCATACTAAATATCTATATTGTTCGTGTGTGTGTGTAATAAATTTTAGGTCATTTTTCTTGCTTTCTCCTTAGCTAATTGTTCTTTCTTGCACTGTTTTGTGTGTCCATCCCAACAGGTATTTTGGAGACAAAGCGCCTGGAGATCGTCAAATCCAATGGTACCATTGACCAGATGCTTGGGAGTGTTGTTTACCACGCGGCAGATTTAGCCATATGGTGGCAAGTGCCTCAGTATGTCCTGATTGGAATCAGCGAGATATTTGCCAGCATTGCAGGTACAGCCAGTTGACATCCTCTGTGGTGTTTTTAAATAAATGGCAAACGCTCTCATTTAATAGTGCAATCAGGTAAACATGATGACTCAGACAAACGGTAAAATGTCACATCCTTCTCCAGAGTAAGAGACTTGTACTTTGAGTTGGTCAGCTTTTCCTTTTGGACATTTAGAATAGATTGGGGGTTAAAACCCATTGTGCCTATTGCTGTAAGCACAATGCAGTGAAGACTAATGTGTAAATCCTTTTTGAACACTTTGTTTGATTTATTGCCGTCCTGCACCAGCTTAATGTGTTTGTGGGTTGCAGTCCATAGTCCTGAGTAAATAGCCCACAACATCAATTGATAATTGATTATCCCGATTTTATCACACTACTGCAAGACATTGTTAAGTAATGGGGCATTTTCCATATACGGTGTGGATACAGTAACTGCTTTTTAACAAACAAGGGGAAAAAGCAAAGCTTTCATTTTACGTCCAGTGACCAGTTTTCCATCAGCGCTCTTGAAAGAGAAGATGGCGAGATGCATAAATGTACAGATACTGTACACGATTAGCCCCAAGGTTATATTTGTAATTGCAGTGCAAGGCAGAGCGTGCTGTAAAGCTTTCACCTTTAATGTTTAATAGCTTGGTGAGCTGACATTTTTAGATATGCGCCATCATATGCATTGACTCTTACATCGGGCCTTTTTCCTTCCACAAACAAGGGACAGCTCAAGAGAGATAATACTAACAAATTGCACTGACACACATTTACATGGTTAGCTTTCACAGCTGACACGCTGTTAATAAGGACATGTTACACCATAGCAAATGAAAGTTTAATTATCAGTCCAGCAGTTTGATGGATCTGACATTTACATCTGCGCATATAGACCAACGAAGCAGAAAACGGGTCCTAAGCATCCTATTAAGCTTTCTTTTGATCAAATTGCACTTTCGGAAGCATTTTACTGCAGATTTACATTCACTGACAGAGTATAACAGGTGGTTCTATAAAAACAGCTCACTGGCTCTGTAGTGTAATATCTGCAGCTGTAACGTGGATGCTTTTCACATTAAATGAGAGTAATATTTTCACCTCTAATTTGTAATATTTTGAATAAGATTCTAATTTTTCATCCATTTGTCCTGTAAGAAGCAGCAAATACGTTAAACTAATACTGGTAAGGCATTCCTCCTTGTCAACGTAGAAAATGTTATGATGGCTGAGATTCTTTGTGAACATTATCTGGTCATTTCTACAAATAAAGATGAGATAATTCTAATGAAAACGATTCAACCGTAGTTTTTCTCCTCGCAACATTTTTTTTTTTTTTTGCTTTAAATTTCGAGCGTTTAATTTTTTATTTTTTCCCCAGATAAATAAATGTCCTGGTATTTATTTTTGCAAAAGCGATGAAATGGAAAAGATTGGATTTGGATCAAGGCAGGTCTGAGTAGCTCTCGCTTCAAACAACAGCTACAGTCTTGTTTGCGATCATTTTCCAGGTATCGGCTCAAACCTGCTCGGTAAGAAACTCGCGAGAAATGAGAGTCATTTCATTTCTCGCGAGCCCTGGCATGAAGAGTAAATGCCTTTTCATTACCAGCTTTGGGGAGCGTATATATTGCCCCGGTAATACAATAATGTGGCAAAGTGGGGGATCGCATTAATGCTGTTTGTGTAAGAAATGCGGTATGAAATGTGACATTCTGTATGAAGCTGTTTTGCGTTAGTAGCTGTTTATCCATCTAATTGGAATCTTTATTATTTTGCTTTCTTTCTCTTGCAGTCGTGGCCTCGGGCATCAAATTATCTTAGTGATTCAACTTTGGTAATACCTCTAGGCATAACTGAGTCATTCTCCTACTACCATGAAATGACCTACAACATATTGTGTAGTACATTCTTTATTTCTTACTTAAGAGTGAAAATGAGACCATTAATATTTAGGACTTGAAAGAATATCTGGCCAGTCCAGTTCCCCCGGAAAACATTTGTCATCTTTAAAAAATCTCTGGAGACTAAAATTTGTTTAATGAGATGGGGTATTATACAACCCTTGAGCGGAAATCCATAAGGCTTCTATAAAACACTGGAACTCGCGTAAAGAGAGTCCCTATGAAAGTCAAATCCGAGATTTAACAAAGCTATAGGGATGCTTAAAATAAACTTGCTCTCCCCTCTCTCTCCATCCCACAGGGCTTAGTTCAAGACAAAATGTCTGACAGAATTGTGGCATGTGTCTGGTAAAGAGGAATATTTCCCCTTAGTCATCTTCTGTTGGAATAAATCTGTGTAAAACCTCTAGTGCTATCAAACTTCCTGACTGCAGTCCCCAGTCTGGTACTGCAGTGGGTAATGCTTTCCACATGTGCCACTCAAGTTTGTCTGCTTTAAGATAGCAAGGAAATGCAAAAACCTTTGTTAAAAGCAAATAAAATAGTGACCTCAGTATTTTTAAACATGTGTTTTTCTTGTAGAAATCATGTAGAAGGCTTATGTTACTTTCTAAAGCCATAAAACCCAATGGATACATTAGATATGTACATATGTTCCTCATCAAAGTTATACTTTTGAGTGTTTTTTTCCTTTATTAAAATTAAACTTGTCATTCAACACTGCAGGTTTAGGTTTTACAGGTTATTTTCATGCATACCCTGCGATTATGTTTGCCACATCATTTCTTTGCCTTTTTATTCTAAAAGGATCCCTCTGCAGTCTTTCTTTCTTTCTTTCTTAGAACCATCGCAGGTATCTGTCAAGAAACCGTTCATCACGTTAATTTGCACAATGTTACCCTCCAAGGATGTTAAAAGGCACACATAAGCACAACTCCCTAATCTCTTCTGACAGATGTAGCTATAGGGCCTCCCATGTTTGAGGTGCCATGAAATTATCAATGTCAGCTAGCAGCAAGACAGAACGTTTCAGGCAAAGGACACACAGATTTTTCCCCATACTCCTCTCCCTTTCTCGAAAGTTTCTTGCTCTTTTTCCCCCCCCAGTCTGTTTTTCCCATCACACAGTAAATACTGAATAATTCGTCTTCCGCATATTATTTGGTACTTACGAACACCACAGTCCAGTTCCACCATAGGAAATGAGCTGCCAAGGAATTCTTTTGCAATTAAGAAGTGAAGAGTCAACACAGATGGATAAATGCACTATGGGGTGGAATTGAAAAGTTACTCCGCCCATAAAACGTACACCAGCATGCCTGATGGTTTTAGTTGTGACCACTTGTCTTTAAACATGGACTTGAAAGACTCATATTAAAAAAAAAAAAAAAGAAGGATCAATGAACATGATGGGGACCTATGAAAGCCTACCATGGCAAGGTGTCAGTTCTCTGTCTGTCCACCAGAAGTAACACAAATCACTACACTTCCTACAGTATTGATCAGACTTTGATTAAACCTAGACACAGTGATCACCTAGTAGGTACTGGTTATTTTTATGGGTAATAACATGTAAATTGTTTACCAATTTACACAGTTTACCAATCCTGGTTTCCATATTTGCCTCCATGCAAGTTTGCCCATTTCCCCAAATTTAATTTAAAGTGCTGCAGAGGTGCCAGGAAAGACTTAGATTTTTGATGTTCAACATATTTTTTATTATTTATCATACCTCTCATATCCAAGTAAAATATGTTACCTTGTTGCTTCAGTATCTCAGACTTGGATTTATTTAGGTAAATCCTGTATCTTAGTAGCAGTAAATTGCAGGTTGCGTCACAACGTCACTGCTAGATTTTGTCATATTTCATTACATGTTGTGCCATATTAGCTATAAAGGTACGTTACATTAAGATTTTATTAAATATATTTCTACATATGTGTTTTGATCTTTATTGCAGGCTTGGAGTTTGCCTATTCTGCAGCCCCCAAGTCCATGCAGAGTGCCATCATGGGGCTCTTCTTTTTCTTCTCTGGGATTGGATCCTTTGTGGGCTCCGGATTGTTGGCTATTGTCTCCCTCAAGTCAATTGGCTGGATGTCATCCCATAAAGACTTTGGTAAGAGATATTTTAGCTTATAATAATTTCATAATTTGGCATGTACGTCACACGTACCGTGATCAAAAGGGAGAGAAGTCGCTGACAGCGCGGGTCCGCGTGTGTTTGTGTCAGGGCAAAATCTGGTCCTGGAACCATCTGGTATAGGTGAAGCTACCACAAAGGCGATTTCAAGCACTTTTGCCTTAACTTTTCAACCTGTTCTCATCACTTCATCATTATCAAAACACACAGCAGTGACACGATTCTCAGGGCTATCCGTAAGTCACCTCTTTTACCAAGCATACCGTTAGGTGCCCAGTACTAGACCACATACTGTTGTATTCCCACATCGACTTTAGGTATAAAACCACAAGAGAGGTATCGATTCAGACTGTGGAAATTAATCTTCCAGGAACAAACCTTAAGAATGTTCAAAAGCTTGAGCTGATTTAAAATCCACTTAAAGACTTTGTAAATTATACACAGAAAGGAGGGGGGCAACAACCTGTACAGGTCTCTTGTTTTAAGAGGGTTTTCACATTATAAATAGGCATGTCAGACTAACGACAAAAGGTTTGTGTAAATCTGTCCGAGTGCTAGAATGAATAGTGTGGTGGTGGCAGCAGATGGATGGGCTCCCTAGTGAGTAGAGGCTCTCAACCCAGATGCACTTTTCCCTGAGCATGCGGTAAATAAGCCAACACTGTAAATTGTTTATCCACAAACACCTAATAGCTCATTAATACAGTGTACCGACAGGTAGGGAGGTACTTCTGATGATGTTAGCGCTAGACGATGCTTGGCATGCCTCATATATCCATCCTTTGCTCAGCCGTGCATCACTTGAGGGGAAGGTAAGCTAAAGTTGTTCTGCCCATAAGACTACCTTTGCTTTCTAAAAAAAAAAGAAAGAAAAAAAAAAGAAGGTGAACTGCAAAAATGGAACAAAACATCCTCCTGGCTACTGATTAAAGACATACGGCACAAAGCTTAGGCATTACGTACAGTTGGGGTTTATGCAGTTTGTTATTGTGGCTGTTTTTCACATTTTGTTGGATGCTAGCTTTTTTCCACATCTCCTGGCTCTCTACGTGGAAAAGATTTAGCTCATTTCCATGGCTGCGGGCAACATGGCGTGCGGTAAACAGCATCTTGGGTGAGCTGTGCCGAGCTGTACTGACCTGCACAGGCCTGAAGACAGACAGCAGCATTAATCACAGGCTGGGGGTCTGATTACATAGGCCTGTTCCTCTTAAGTAAAGCTGTCCCTCGAGCATTACATGGAGATGGCGCTGCTAGGTTGGCATCACACTGGTAGATTCTCAGCCCTCCTGTCATGCTGTAGCTCTATCATCCCCCTTCTCTGCACAAACCAATGTTAGTCAGTGTAGGTAAAATGTCACAGAGAGAATTCAAATGTCTCCTTGTTTGAGACTCAAACTCTCGGTTTGGTAAAAACTCAGTTTTAAAACTGAGTAAATGCAGGTTCTTATGGGAGAAAGCATGCTAGAAAAGTAGTGTATCCAGTATGAATGTGCATGTGTATGTTGCATTGTGACGAAAGGTTTGCAAACTTGCACCTAAATCTCATTGTGCACCGCTGTCGACATCAACAGACTGAAACTGAAAGACTGTGGTACTCAAAATATTACTTGTAAGTGTGATTTAAAGTATATCTGTTTGCAACTCCTTGATTCTCACATTGAAATAGGTTTGAAACATATCATAGAAGCCCAGCTACTAGCGTTACCAGAGGTGGCTGTGGCTCAGAAGTTAGAAGGGGCTCATCTACCATTCAGCGATCGGGCAAGATATTGAACCCCAAATTGCACCTGATAACTGATCTTTGTGAGTGTGGCTGATGGACAGTCCACCTAGGCATAGATAAAAGCACTGTATGAATAACGTTTAAGGGTAAATAAGACTTGTAGTGGAAAGTGCTCAATTTGAGTAGAAAGGCACTATATATAAACCAATCCATTTACCGGTCGGTTATCAGTGTATTGTTTTTCATCACTAAAATATAGTTAGTGAGTAAAATGTGTAATTTGTGCTTACACAGGTTGCCTCTTTACATTTACTTTTGAAGCACTGACAGATTTTAGTCTGAGAGGCACAAAAAAAATAGAAATTAGTAAAGGTTTAATGACTTTGTGACAACACTGCGAGCGTATCGTTTTAAAATGTTAAATTCTATTTGTTTTTGTGAATAGTGGTGTAGTTTCCTTTTTTATATCCAGTAATTTTCTGCATCATAGAGACAGTAATGGCACACTTGAAGCCCAAGATTTAAATGCCTTAAATGATATGCAAGTCATTCCATTGTTCATCTTAAGAAGGAATCTGCAGTCTCGTGCATGCTCTGACACTGGGATAGGCAACATTTTTCCTCACAGAGCCTGACTCACTTGGACAGAGTCAGCAAAGAGCCACTCGTTGAACATTTTCTATTATCTTTTTAATTTTCTGCCCCGTTATGACCTATTTTGCTGAGTGAGCTTCTCTCCACTTGTGCAGCTCAAACGTCAATGCCACTGCAGATGAGTCTTTAGTTTTTAGATGTTCTTGTTTGTAGGGCTGTGCGATATGACCAAAATCTCATATCCCGATATGAACATTTCCCGATAACGATATCTATCGCAAAATAGTGCATTTTCTGTCAGTTCTGTGAATCGCGGGCAACTCGACTTGTGTGAAGTGTTTTCAGCTGGGCGTCGTGTACCTGGAGTCGAGTGTTTTGACCGATGCATGAAACTGTATATCTTTAGATATAAGTTGTTTCTTTGTGAGTATTTATTATACGGCGTGCTGCAGGGAACCGCCTGTTCTAACGTTTGAGGCTAGAACAAACGTGAGAACAGGCGTTCTAGCGCTCAAAATAAAAAGGTTTATTTTGAGCTCCTGACGACTCTCTCTTTTTTTTTTTTTGGCTTGTCATTCGTAAACTCTGCATGCTCTTTCACATGATTATTGTGTAGGTGGTAGAAGAGGTCTGTCATATTTGAGTCTGTGGTGGGGACCGGTTTGTGGCATAATTTGCATAGTACAGTTTTCTGGTCTGTGTCAGACTTTTCATAACCTAACCATATCCATGCTACAGAGGGAGCCCCTCGTTTAAAAATAAGGACCTCTATTTGCTTTGACTGGTCCTTCTGTTTGGAGCTGCCTGGTTCTGCCTCATCTTCACTGGCCATGCTGGTATTCTCTATGCCAAAGTTTCACTTAATAGCTTTTTGTGCAAAAACACAAGTTTATGTTTGACAAACTGGCTGCTAGTAACAAACTGACTAAATATGTTCTTAAAATTGGTTGTATGTATGACACAATACTGCCTCATCCATTGAGTTGGGTTCCTTGTTTATGCTGAGTAATTCATAGGTCCGTGCTAAATAGTAGGAGTGAAAAAACAGCAAATTGAAACAGCCTCAGAAAGCCTGGAGAGGTATTGTTTAACTGTACTTTAATAAAAAGAAATACGAGAAAGTCAAAACTTTTGCACAGCGCCGTAAGTAACGCAGTAAAGCTGACATTAAATGATGGCTCTGACGTTAGAGATGGGGGGTGGTCGGAGAACTCACTGCTGTCACAGCTGATGTAATCTCATCACAACATGTTCTTTAGTTCGTCCTGTTTTCGCCACACTAACATAAATCACCTATTGCCGTAAATCCTGCTGGCACGAACAACACGACTGCTGAAACTGAGAACTCCCCCTTTTCTCTTTATATAAAAATTACCACAAGAACCAAAATGAAGCCGACTATTGGGTTTCAACCTTGGTGTCGAACCTTTTAAATGATGGAGAACCTAAATTCTGCTGCTCACCAGCATAAATCAAGATCCCTCCCTCATCATCATCGCTTAATACACACAGTGTTTTTATGGACATTTTTACAGTCCAGCTCTCTTCGAGCATTAACACATCTGGACTAATTAAGTGGCATGCTAAAACTTTATTAAAAGGTTTTGGCAGAGTTGGGGAATGGGTGGTGGTTAAGGTTTAGGTTACAGCCAGCATGATTCATGTCAGCCAAGCCCGGGATGGCTGTTTTATTTTATTTTACTTCATGGTGGGTTTGAACAGGGAAGGGGGCTCTCTGTGGGGATGGCTGTTTGCCTTACCAGATTCTTATCCGGGGCTAAAATGGCACAACATGATCCATCTTACACTCCTCTCAAGTAGATCCTCTGGAGGCTGCCCTTTCCCCCTTTCTGAAGCCCCTGTCAGGAGATCAGAAGGAGGAGTGGGGGTGGGTTGGGTGGGGAATGTGGGTGACTTAACTGGTAGATAAGTTGTATGCTCAGCAGCACTTGGTCTATTCTTCCAGATTGCTAGTTAGAGCTGAGTACACTTCTCCAGTTTCTGTCTCCAGCGTTCAGCCCCATAGACTGAATCTAGTTGAAATAAGGTAAACAGGAAGTGAGATCTCAGCTCTTTTGTGTCTTTTATAGATGTCTCACCTCTTTGAGAGGGTGTCAGAAATGTAAGTTTCCTGGCTGCTGTAATAAGAGAGAAACATGTTTTTCCTTTTAGTACTTAATTCTGTTAGATTTGTGCTGATAGTTTTGTCACATTTGTCTGTATTTCATGCAGAGTGTTTGAAATGCACTTTTCCTTTTAGCTCGAGGTGAATTATTACTGTAAAATGGGGGGCTTAAGTTGGATCTCAATTTACCTGATTGAGACTTTTGATGCCTTGTTGAGTTACTTATAAATATCAGAATATACTTCCTGTTGAATTCGATTTTTGTTAAGCTTTTACTGAAAGTCTGTCCTTGGGTCTGGCTCTTTCAATGTAGCAATTGAAAGAAGCACTAAATTAAATGTAACAGACCCTGTAATCAGATTTCTCTCCACCTTGCTTCTCATCTGTTGATACAAGTTTAATTTGGATACTTAGTAGTAGTTAGTAGTTCAGCGTTTAAACACTAGGACTGCGGAAACCTGAATTGTGATTGGATAATTTAATCAGGTAATTTTACGTTTTTAGAGTTTAAGAACGGGTAAACGGTTACTTTCTTGCTAACTAGCAGATCACTGTTAGACACAGACGTTGATGACAGGCACTGCTGATTAATAAGAACGATAACTGTTTCGTTCATAGGTAAATTCTACATATGCAGCCGGGCTGATGTCCTGTTTAAAAGTGAATGTGCTAAAGCTTTCTGTGTCACATTTAAAGTTTTAAGTGTATAAAAAGTGTTTTATTAGGTTTAAGCTCATCGTCGCTTTCCATTGTCAAAGTCAGAAGGAAGTGGCTGCGTCGACATGCTGCATATTGCTGTTGTAAAGCGTGGGCGGATTAATTATACTGACTGATCCATTTAGCACCTTCCACATCTGGGTAGAATGCACAGTTTGGAGAGCAGTCCCTCAGTCCCAATGCAACGCCTTTGGTTACATTTACACTTTGCTTTTTCAATGTATTATTTCTGCTTTTCTTTCTAAAAATGTTTAGCAGCTTTCTGAATGTCAAAATGCTCCGCAGTAGTTTCCTTAAGTCCTCTGGTCCTGTAGTGTAATCACAAGTAAAGCTTGGTCACCTGCCAAGATGACTAGTAGGTTAAAGAACTTCCTCTGTTCCAGTATTTGTCTGGTGTTGTTTTTCCACATGTTCATGTCATTATTTCCCTCTTCTCTCTCTCTCTCTCTCTCTCTCTCTCTCTCTCTCTCTCTCTCTCTCTCTCTCTCTCTCTCCTTTCTCTTTTTTCTTCCTTTTTTTTTTTCTTTTTTTTTTTTTTTTTTTTCTTTCTTTCTTTCTCTCTCTCTCTCTCTCTCTCTCTCTCTCTCTCTCTCTCTCTCTCTCTCTCTCTCTCTCTCTCTCTCTCTCTCTCTGGTCACTGGATGTTCAAGCTACACCAGGCATTGGCTCTGTTTACAAGCTGTTTTGCTAACTCTTTGATTAACTAGACCCTGGGGATCTAATAGCTGTTACAGTAAATAGGGCAGTTAATGCTGTCCCTGTTGGAGAGCTAGAGAAGGACAGCTGATCTAATGCACACTGTCTAACCTCACAGCAGAAACCCATGAGCCGCAGATCTTCCTTGAAGTCCAGGGTCCTTTTTAAGCATTAACTGTCATCTTTGTTTACACGTATTTTACAGCAACAGCTGGAGGAGGAGGCCGCAAAGCCCCACGAGCCAGAGCGACCCATCTCACCACCACCCAGTGAGGCCAAGCACCGCAGCCTGGTGCAGATCATCTACGATGAGAACAGGGTCAGTGGAATACGCACGCACGCACACAGTCTGTTCAATATGTGGACATCTTGCTAAACTAAATTGCACAACAGGTGTAGCTTTGAAGAAATTGCATAACATACAAGCAGTGCATAGTACGTTTGTGTTTTTTCATTAGTACACTCGATGGACACCATAATCCAAGTGCGTGTTGCTCGTAGTGGGGTTATACTGTCTCTGAAGAGACAGATGTCTCTTAGCATTAGCAACAATGTTTTGGAGTTTTTTTTGTTTTTTTTTTCATTCTGTCCTGTCATTTTCAAATGCCTTATTTGATTAAATTCTTGAAAAATAAACCCAACCCTAAATTGTGTAACAGAGATGGTGAGTGTCACAATATGCGTCTCATACCTGATGCTTCTAATCTTTAATGTCAGGCAAGGCAGAACGAGTCCCTAAAGGTCAGCATAGCAAGTATGATGAATTACATGTGTTAATAAAACAAAACAAAGACATGCACATATCAGGAAATGATACAAATGCACTTGTGTCTTTTATGCAGGTCTGTTTATGCAAATTCTCAATTCCTTCCAAAAAGAAAAATGAAGTAAAAATGAAAAAGTCAGTCATATTTAATTTAATATTTTAAAGCCCTAGTTAAGCCAATAACTGTGTTCTGCAGAGAATTATATGCTGTGTGCAGAAGTCTATATTGAAGTGATTCTCTGTGCTCTCGGTCCCTCTAGTGGTTGGAAGCAGGGTTGTTACTCCATTTAAAAAGGAAAAAAAAAAGGAAAAAGAAAATTTAACTGGCATTTTAAGCAGGGAAGTCCTTCTTTCATTTTATTCCTATATTCAGGAAAAGAAGCTGGGTTTAAGAACAGATAAAGAACTGCTTGTTTGCTAACAAAGCAAATTTCAATACTGTGAACATTTCTGACACATTCAAGGCACCAAAAATGAAGAATTGATTGGAAAGGTGTAAAGTTTTAACCCTGATTAAATGTCATTAAAAGAAGAAAAAGAACATAACCAGTTTGAGGACACTTTTTTTTCTTTTTTTCTTTTTTTCTATCTTTGCTTGTTTTGAATCATCATGGGCATGTCACTGTAGGGTCATCCACTCTGTGTGTTAGTCAGAGTCCATGTATCGAGGCTCCAGTAGCACAAAGTGACGTGTTGGTCATAGCCCACATCTTTTACAGCAGTTTTATGTCCTTGCCTTTGGCTATAGGCAGTATGTTGGTCCATTACACAAAAAACAAACCGACAAATCTTGGTATTGTGTGTCCTGGATCTGACTGCATAGCAGAACATTTTTGCATCATTTGTTTGCCTTCAGGTTTTGTTTTTGTGCAGATCCTGTGTTTTTAGAGAGCAATCATTTTTTGCTAGTTCATGGCCAAAAATGGCATTAAAAGCCCTTTTAAAAGAACAGGGGTTGTCCTTCACAACTACGATTGTCATCATGCACGGCTGACTCAAAACATTTCTGTTTTGCAGGACATTGCTTAAGAGTTATCTGGATGTGTACAAATTGCTAACTTGTAGTGTTACCTCTGTAACACTTCCCACTTCCCTCTGACTGACATGATGTACTTTGGCCTACTGCCGACCCTCCAACTTTGCTTTCGCTCCACCCTTCCTTTCTAAAAACTAGCTTTTTTTGTTTCTTTCTAGTTTTACATTTGTTCTCCCTCTCTATGAAGGAGTCTTAGGGCCATATTAAGAAAGAAATTTGATTGTTTTGAGAATAAAGTCAACATTTTGAGATTGAAGTCAAAATAATATTTCACCTAAAAAAGTGGAAATGTAGCGATTCCAGATCGCCACAGCTTCTATAGATTCTACAAAATGCCTTGTGATCAACACAAGGCATTTTGCACTTATTTAGTTATGTATTTACTTAGTAAACCAGATTGATCAGCGGTCTGCAGGGTGACCATCGATATCCTTGCCATTTCATATTTTACAAATCAGGCCAACTCTTCTAAGTCTAAAAGAGAAGTTTCCTTGTAACTAAAAGTGAAAATGAAGTAAGATTTTACTAAGTCCTCTCCACAATGCATTTGGCATACCGTATAGGAGCCATAGCAGTTTGTCTTAAAGAAACAACTGTGATCTCTACATTTCAACTTTGTTCTCAAAAGAGAATTTCAGCTTTAGTCAAGATAAAAATTAAAATAGAAATATAGAAATAGAAAACTGAAATTTAACATAATGTAATAATGAGATTAAATATAAGCTGAATCCAGGTATTGTGATCTAAGGCAGTACAGATATCATTCTCAAAGAAAACAGTTTTTTTTCGGTCTTGGTTTTAAATGACTACTTGTAAATGAGTTTAAACTCAACCCAGAGGTAATAATAAACTTGAAGGTGTATGGTAGCTCCTAGAAACGCCAGGAAATCTTATAATAACTTGTACAGCTCCATCTTTTTTTGTTGCAGACAACAGTTGACGGTAAATGGCCTGTTCTCGATAGAAATCAATTACAACATCTGTTGATGTTGAGTCCTCCTGGAGCACATTTTTATTTCTTTTAGTGCACTCTTCTCAAAACTTCTCAAAGCACACCTATGTCGAGCTGTGGAGAGTTGTTGTTGTGTGGTTGACTGTTCTGTCTGTCCTTACAGGATAAGCTAGACATGTATTTGTGGTCAGTTACAGCATCACTATAAGTCAGAAGTTGCGCACCCTTTTTTGTTGTTGTTTTTTTTGTTTTAGCAAATGATATATCCCTGAAGTGCTATTTTTAGGGGTTGCAAAATGACTTACATCCTTTGTGCCTCAGCTTTGGTGCTTACCTGATTTCAAACAAATGTAATCACTGGTAGGTGCGTGCTGAACACCACCACGAGTGTGTATTTTAACACGTTGACACACAGGTGTATGTATTTAAGCATCTGGCTTTAATTACTTCATCCTCCAACCCTTTTGAGCTCATGTCTTTGTGCTGTCATTTGTTCTTTCTGCGCTCTGTATCACCAGCTTTCTCAGGCAGGGTTACAGCCTCATTTCTGCTGACAGCCCTTTATCAAACCCTGGGGAAGGCTCAGCTCAGCTTCACTCTTCTCATATTTAGAGCACAGACACGAAACACAACAGGGAAAAAAAAAAAAAAGATCATGTGCTACACTGCTTATCAAAAATGAATTGAGTTATGCTAAATACTTTCATTATTCTGCGTTAAGATTGCCCTCTAGGCTTTGCTTTCTTTTTGTACCGGTTTTTTTGTTTCTTTTCTCTTTTCCTCTAATGGGAGTTTCACTGGTCTGTGATTGTAGTCACATTTAAAAACAAAAAAACAAACAAACACACACTGTTGTAGTTTTAGTTTGAGCTTATGACCTGCTGGAGAAAATACAACTGCTCAGACCTTAAGTCCAGTGCGCAACCACAGGGGAGTGTGATTGAAATAATGGAGCCAGTTTCTCCGCTTTGGTTGTGTGATGGGCCATGTGTGGTAGAGGTGGATCGAGAGAGCAGTCATTAAAAGCATCGTCCCTCCCTCATGAAATAAGCAGAATATTCTCCGCTGCTTCTTTTCACAGCTTGTCTGCCCCTCCACCCTATTTCTAAACATGCCATTTCAAGTATTTTTATGTGAATGTGTTTCAAGCGGTTTGAGGTCAGAAATCATACAGCCTTGTTCTCAAATTCGCTTAAAGTGTCACAGCCAGGAAATGAATATAAATACTTGAGTCTCCCTATTCCCCCGAGGATGAAAGGCTGCTTTTAATAATTGCTGCTCATTAACTGCTTCTGTAGTGAGCAAGCTCTCTGAGGCAACACTCTGCAGCCTGTTACACCTACTCACTGGTGATGAGCAACAGAAATGAGGAAAAACTCTAATCAGACTGAAGGAAGAATATTAACATCCCGATGCAATATTTGCATTTGGTAGATATGTATACTGTGCATATGTAAAGCATCAGTGCTTCTGCTTGCATTTATAGTAGGAGAAAATGCACAGTAGTTTTTATAGGTAGGAGCCGTGTCATTTGGATTCCCTCTCAGGTGACCTACTTGTAAGCCTGTGTTGACTGAAGCTGAGCTGTGCGGAGCTTCTCTGGGGTCTCACTTTCAAGTCTGTTTGCGTGAGTCTTGTATAAACTTAGGAGAAGGTCCCCAAACACCTCCTTTGTTACCTCTACAGAGAAGAAACATGATGGGAGGTGAAACATGTAGGCATCATTGCACACCCGCACCCATTTTCCCCACATGCTCCTCTGCATCCACCACCATGCTTTGTCCTATACCGCCATCCTGTCTGTAATAGCCCTTTTTCATTAGCACCTACTCGGGTTTTTAGGGTTTTCCATTACGTGATAGGTCCTGGTACCATTTTTTTGGTACCTACCAAAAAAATGGGAGGTACCATTTTTTTGGTACTTAAAAAAATGGTACCTACCATGGTACCTTTACGGTCATACGGTCATATTTTAGGGTGACCGTAAAATATGACATCAGCAGACTGCGTGCCACCAATTGGCTAGTCAGAGGCATCACGTGATGAGTCATCAGAGCGTCTGCTTCACGAAAATTGAAACCGCCATTTTTAAAATCAGGCAACAAGGGAAATGGCTACACAAAGACAAAGAGCCGCCTCAGTGTTCACCTTTGTTGTTAGTGGTCTTGTCGCATACAAATGACGTCACGGGACGTTAGGTGGTACTGGGCTGAAGTGTCTCAGCCCAAGCAGTTTAGATTGATCATTGAGGAAAATGAACTGAGATGTAAAACAGAGCGTGCAGCGTGCCACCAAGGAGGGTCTGTTTGAAAAAGCACTGAGAGGAGTAGTCTGGGCCACTGCTTACAACATTTGTCTAGTGGAGAGAGCTAAATATAAATGTATGGAGGAGCAGAGCAGCAGAGAGGTCACCCCGAGATGGGTGGGTTTTTTTTTTTTTTTTTTTCAACTGCCCAGCTTCATGCCCCAACACCCCTCCTTTCTTGTTTTATGGTCCCTGGCAGAAATCTAGTTTAAGGCTGCAGGTAGCTCGGGGTGAGAGCTTTCTCTGTCTTTCATCAGATGTCTCTTATTAGATAAGCACCAAAGCCTTATAGCTCCCACCCCTCCTTGTTCCTTGTGGTTTTTTTCTTCTTCTTTTTTTTCTCTACTCTTTCTCTCCCACTCACTTTTTGTTCCACTCCCACTTGCTTTCCTGCCCGCCTGCTCTTTCTCTCTTACCTCTCTGCTCAGGGGTGGTGAGTAATCTTTTATTTTTTATCCGAGCAAGAGAGAGAAAGAGGAGAGGGTGCTGAGGCAAGGAGCTGTGGCTCAGCTTCAGTTAAAAGCTCTAATAATAGTCAATGCATCCATCTCTCCATCCAGCCAGAAAGCAGTGGTGTAGCCTTAGTGATCAAGTTAGCATGTTCATTGCGTTGCCGTGGTGATGGCAGAGGTGCAGGCGGCCGGCTAATGTTCTACTTGTGTTTATCTTTGCACACTAGAAAAAGGCAGAAGAAGCTCACAGGATACTGGAGGGACTGGGACCCAGGGTAGAACTGGTGAGTAGAGACTTTATTTTATCTCACAATTCAGTTTTTGCATTTTCCTTCTTTCTTTCCTTCCTTCCCTTCCTCCCTCCCCCCTCCCTCCCTCCCTTGTGTTTTTTCACAAGGTCACATTAGAGGGATAAAGGATGCTTAGGGGAGAGGAACAAGCCTGATCACATCATGGCCTCAGTTCTTAGGTTGAAAATAATGAAGTGAAAACATTTGTGTCCTATCTTAAAGCTCCATTAGCTGTTATGTTAAATATTTAATTTTAAATAAAATGATTCACATGTTGCTTGTTCTAGCAGTCGCATTGAAATGAGTACTTCTGCCCCTTTATAAATTTCCCGACTACTATGATTTTTTTTTCCCTTGTACATCCTGACATACTATGTGTGTCCATCTGGCTGTCCATACATCTTACTCCCACATGCGTAGTAGCACACTGAGTGTGACCACTTGGCTGTGTGTGTGTTTTTTTTATAATGAGCCTATTCAAGAGCCCACGCAAAATACTATCCCTAGGTTATTTGTTTTATGGGTGAGTTCTCTGGATTGAATTATATCATGTTATTGGTCCTCTGTCATTCACAGCTTTCTGTCAGTCTTGCTAACCTCTTGATCCCCTTAAACAATACATTTCAAAAACCAATATCTCCCAATAATCCCAATACTTCAACTTTCATTGCTCGCTGACCAAAATTCACTGGACCAGCCACAAAAGAAGACCAAAATTACATTTCACGTTTAAAAATAGTAGGATGAATTTAGCCATACCGTTGCTGTTTTCTTCCAAAGATTACAAAATTGTGGATATGTCTCATTTCCTGAAAAACTCCATGTTCCACAATGCATCAGAGCCATTTCCTGCCAAAACGTCGCTGTTTTCCTCCCAGTTACAGAGATTTGATTTAACGCTGGCATTGTGCGTTTTGCGTTCACTTGTATTTCTCGCTTTGCAATTTGTGATTTGTGGAATTGATTCAAACATTGCGATGTAACTGTGATCCTATTGATTGATCAAATGATTAAAAAGCGGGGTCAGTCATGCCCATCGGCCAATAGAAGCCAAAGTTACTGCCCCTCAGAATTTTCAGTCCCAAAGACTATTTTCGCCGTGCAAATTAGATTCTTGGAAGGCCCATTATGCATGTGTATGTGGGAAATTCTTCAGAAAGTATTAAAATGCAAGCATTCTTTAGGAATGTAAATAAAGTTAATGCCGTTAATACCTTTAAAAAAAAAATAAAATTCAACTCTCACACACTGTGGCAAATTGCAAAACGTCTGGGTATGCTTCATTAAAACCCCTAACTTTGCTCATTTTCATGCATCAGCCTTTGCACAGATAATATCCATATATTGATTCATGATTTTCTGGATATTGTATACTGTAGCACATTTTAAAAACTCTTTTTTATTTTTATTTTTCTATCTTCCATCCTCAGTTATTTTGACACCGATATTTAAGATAAGATAAGATTTTAGACAGCAGAAAGTACAAGTTAAGAGCAGTAAACATTAAGGGAAAAAAACAATAGAGTTGAATAAGATAAAAAGAATAACATATTATAAAAAATAGAATAAAATATTTTGTTATATTGGGATGATTGCACTTGGTTACTATTGCACATCAGGGAAACAGGGTGAAAGTTGCCATTGTGTGTGATGTGTGTGTGTCTGTCTACAACATGGTCTCTGCAGAGGACCACACGTGTGCAGAGTCTGACAGCAGTAGGGAGGAAAGGCTGCAGCACCCAGTGCTGTCAGTCTCCTGCATGGGGTGGGAGATGTTGTCCAACAGGGATGACAGCTTAGCCACCATTCTCCTGTCACTCACCACCTTCACTGGGTCTAGAGGGCATCCTAGAACAGAGCTGGCCCTCCAGATCAGCCTCTTCCTGTCCCCAACAATGCTGCTGCCCCAGCAGACCACGCTGGGGCGGCCACGCTAAAAGATGGCTGAAGCCACCACAGTCATAGAAGGTCTTCAGGAGTAGGCCCTTCACTCCAAAAGACCTGAGTCTCTGCACCGGGTACAGCCTGCTCTGCCCTCTTCTGTAGAGGAATTATAAATTGTGAGTCGTCCAGTTTATTTTCAGATGAACACCAATGTACCTGTTAGCTATCCACAACCTCAGTGTCCATATCTTGGATGTTTAGGTTGCAGTGGAGAATATTCGTGCCTGTGGAAGTCTACCACCAGCTCCTTGGTTTTTCTGGTGTTGATCTGGAGGTAGTTCTGCTGGCACTAGTCCACAAAGCCTTGGGTCACTTCTCTGTACTCACTGTTGTCCCCATCAGCGATGAGGCCGACTATTGCGGAGTTGTCAGAACAGTCTGCAGTGGTGAAGAGGAACGGAGCCAGAACCGTTCCCTGTGGGGCCCTGGTACTGCAGACGACACTGTCCGACACACAGCCCTGAGTTCTCACTTACTGTGGTCGGTCGGTGAGGTAGTCCAGTATCTATGCAGTGAGGTGATGGTCCACTCCTGTGTTCTCCAGTTTGTCCTTCAGAACTATGGGAAGAATGATGTTGAGGGCACTGGAGAAATCAAAGACTATGATTCTCACAGTGCTTCCAGCAGTCTACAGGTGAGAGAGGAGGTGAATGGTGTCATCCATTCCATTGATGCAGCTGCTAGGCAAACTGAAGTGGGTCCAGTGATGAGCTCACCAGGTGCTGAAGCTGAGCCAGGACCAGTTGCTCCAGGGTCTTCATCAGGTGGGGTGTCAGAGCCACCGGCCTGTAGCTGTTGAGGTACTTGGGATGGAGTCTTTTGTACTGGTACAACAAAAGAGGTTTTCCAGAGCTGTGCAACTTTTCCCAGCCTCAGGTTCAGGTTGAAGATGTGCTCCATCACCCCATGTGCAGGACCTGACCACCCTTGAGCCTTCCTGGCTCTGATCCTCCTCAGTTACCGCCTAACCTGTATGGTTGAGAGAGACAGGCTGGAGCCGTGTGTTGGATGTGTACTGGATGCTATGGTTGGGGGTGGGGAGTAGTGAGCAGGGTGAGTGGAGGAGGTGTAACGGCAGCAGTGGGAGTGGGTGAGTCTGCAGCTGATGTTGGAGACTGCCTCCTGGATGAATCAAAGAACTTGTTAAAGAAACGATTCAGTTCATTTGCCCGCCTCACATCCCCCACAGGCAGAGAGTTCTGATCTTTGTGGCCTGAGATGGCCTCTCCAGATTTCGCTAACTTTATTCTGCTGAAGCTGATATTCCATCTTCTGCCTGTAGCTGCCCTTCCCATTCCTGATCAGTCCTTTCAGCTCTCTCTGCACCCTTTTCAGCTCCTCCTTGTCTCCAGATTTGAAGGCCCTCCTCTTCTGCTTGTCAGCTTTTATTTCTGGGGTAATCCAGTGTTTGTTGTTGGAGAAGCACTGTCCTGGTGGGTGCGTATCCACGCTGATGCTACGATGCTGGTACTCCTTCAGTGACCGGGTTAGTGCTGTTAGCTCATCCATCTTATTAGGGAGCAATCTCACATTTCCCATGATTACAGAAGGTAGAGATGGTCTGTATCTTCTCCTTCTCGGGCGACGACGCTCTCTCCCGACACGACACCCCTATCTTTTCCTCCTCACCTTGCTGGGGATGTCAGGTCTGTCCGCTGGCAGCGCCGCTCCAAGGTGCAGTGCTAACAACTGATCCCTACTGTAAACAAAGTAGCCACGCTCCCGGTCTCCAAACACGGGTGAAAAAAGAGGAAACAGAAAAATGACTGGAACTAGCAGGAAACAGTAGTGCATGATAACAGAATCAAAATGCTACGACTTAAGTTAAAAGGTTACGAGAATAAAATAGGAAATAAGAAAGAGCTGAGCTGCCATAACAGGCTGCCACACACGAGCGGTGCTGGAATATGAATTTTTTTTTTTTTTTTTTTACACCTCTGATGAAGTCTCACAAATTTTTGAGTTGTTTTAATGCCAAGATTGTTTATTCAGAGTGTATGCAGAGAAATACTATTTTTATTTTGGGGCATTTTAAGTGGTAACCGCAGGAAAAACCCTGGGGTTTAAGAGGTTAACTCATGATCATATGTGTTTAGTTTTTTTGTTTGTTTTTTTGCTGTAAGGTGAGAGTTATATTCATCATATGTTAGAGGAAAAAGTGACATATGGCCTTTGTTTTATCTGTTATACAGCTGGAAAAAATGGCTTTCTGTTCATCAGCTTTTTTTTCCCTCCATTCCAGCCTCTGTACAACCAGCCTTCTGATACCAAGCAGTACCATGAAAACATCAAAATGTGAGTCTGTCATTAGATATGCCTACACACTCTCATCACCAAGTCTTTGATACACAAACACTAAAATACAAGTGTAACATGCTGAATACGTTAACTGACATGGGACCTCCTGTGGGACAAATGTCACTTTAGATATCTTGATGGACATGTTTTTATATAAATTAATTACAAACTGATGTATTTTAAGATGTACAACGATTAGCCAAAACACTAAAACCACTGACGGATTAAAGTTTATAATGCTGATCTTGTTACAACGACACCTGTCAAGCAATGGAATAAATTGAGCTGCGAGTGAACACAAAGGGGGGGTGGGCACCTTTAAAGATCTAAGTGATTTTGGCACCGTTAGCCCACCTTAGCGAAGAGATTAGAAGGAGACGACCTGGTATAAACAATGTATATCTGGGAAAACTGGATTTCACTTTGACCTACCAAAACATTAGACACTTTCAGACCCAAAAAATGTATACATTGTTCTGATTACATAATATCCCTTTTTTGTGTGTCTGTGTGTGTGTCAGCACTTTCAGAAATGGGGACAATAGTCTTGCTTGTAGCACAGCACTAACCTATGATCTACATAAGTGTATGGTTGGTTTTGATTCAAGAAGAAGTTGATCTTCTTGAATCAAAACTAACCATGCACAACCCTGTGTTTTAAATAAAACAAAGAGCAAAAGTATGGTATGGAGGAAATGCAGTGCAAATTCACTTCTTAAGAGAGATGTAAAAACATTTGCTTGCATTTCCTGTCAGCTTGCAGCCTGTGGTAACCACACACAGCGACACAATGTACTGAGAACAATTATGACGCTGAATCCAGATTACAAGAAAGTCAAAAGGCCACAGAGAGCAAAGGGGAGGAATATAAATTGCTGTGGTTTACTGGTTGCTGTCTTTGGTGTTGACTGGCATATACTGGTAATGTAGGCACAAAGGACTTGTTATTCAAGCTTCGGAAGCCATCATCAGTGGCACCAGGACCTGCAGCTTGCTGGTGGAGATATCTATTAGGGTTTATAGCTCCTGTTACACTTGATAACATATAAAGAAAATAGTTACTTTTTCTTCAAATGAAGTTCAGATTGAGTCCCTTCACCAGCTGCCAACTGCTTTCACCCTACTGATCTCACTGGTGGGCCGATTGCAAACCCTCAAATCTCACTGGTTCTTCCACATTGCCCCAGGGTGTAGTCCCCATAGTCCCCAGAATCATTTTGTCCGAAAGGAGACTCCTTGCAACTTATTGGATCTTAAGGATCTGCTGCTAAAGTCCTGCAGAGTCCCTCACTTGGCAGGTCAGAACTGCTTTGAACAGCACAAGGGAGAGGTGCAGAAGACTGAGGAGCTAGTTTTAATGTTGTGACCAATTAGTGTGTAAACAAGGAATTTGAAACCATTATAGTAAAACATTAAGAGCAACACCACCTCCATAATGTAAATGAGGCATACATGAGACAATTCCTGTTATATTCTGTTAACTTAGCCTTTGTTTTTCTTTTTTTTTATAATTCCAGCAATTGAAACTTGTAACCTTACCAGCTGTTAATCCCTGTGTTGGTTTTATATTGCCTCAGTTGAAATATGGGGGTGGTGAAAAGCAGCTAGTTTCTCACACTATATCCTTTGCCCCTTGGCAAACCACAAAGAATGGCATTTCAGAGGGGGATGTTAGATCGTCATTATGTAAGCTAAGTAGTGAAACTTGATGGAATTAACGTGTGTAACAATGGGGAGGGTAAAGGGTTAAAAAGACAAGCAAACACACACAAAATGCCTACTGGAATAAGAGAGGAGCAGAAAGTATACAATCCTGTGTGGCACTGCCATGTCTGTCAATATAGCTTATGTCCATCTGTAATCTTTTAAGGACTGTAATTCACAGTGAGGCACATCAAAAGACTGCAGGAGGGTGTAGTGGCTCGCCTGCACCATTGGCACTGTAGTTTGGGTAGTGGCGCACCACAAGATGTGTCTGACCTCTTACCCGCACACTGCTGTCTTCACCCCTTTTGATCCCTCCATCTTTTGATCAGTATTATTGCCTCAAAGCAATTAACTGAAAACTGTCCTCGCTCTCTTCGTGTTTATGTTATTAAATACCAGTGTGTCGCTTTGAGCCTGCACAATTGACTCCTTTGTTTTGATAACCTTGGCATTCATGTTAGGATAGATGACTAGCAGTATCTGTGGAGCCCTGTCTCCATCCTAGTTCATCATCTAAGTGTATCATCACATAGTAGTAGTAGTATCGCAACGGATATTTACAGATGTTCTTGTGTATGCAGTTTACTGTAAAGAGTAATTCTAATTATGACGTTTCCAAAGTTGTTGGTTTTTTTTGGGTCCTGGTGTGGCACCACTGGAGAACATCTGTCACAATTTTGCATATAATGTGTCTTTCAGCCGTCATGTTTTAGAGGAATAATGCCAAATTACAGTGTTCTCCAATATCTCCGAAATGGCACCGGCTTACAGCAGGACAAAGGAAACCTTTTGTAGGGGTTCAGGGCTGCTAATCTTTCCCTTTGCCATCTGGTGTCTAGAGGACAAAGCCATCTCTGTCCTTAAAGAGCTTAATCTATCAGTCCTGTTTTTGCCATAGTGAGTTAGTTCTCATCCATTATAGGCCACACTGTGTGGACATCTACACTATCTAGCTGGATTTGGCAGCTTTTATCTTTCCTCCCACGCGTGTGGGAGTGTTTATGTAGGTTGGGGGTTGAGACTCTGTAGATCTGACTTGGTTTCGGTCCTGCAGATATCAAGTGGAGAATGTGAGCAGGCCATCGTCAGCATTTATATCTCTGCTTACTGAATGTTATCGTGCTATCTTTAAATTTTCACAAGAGTCATACACCCCTAGTAGCCCACTTCCTAGTTTTCTGTCCTTGTCCATGACCTGAAGGACCCTGCGGCTCAGCTGAAGTGACTAATGTAGAATAAGATTACATTAATCAGTGGGGAACGTGACCTTACAAGTGACAGATTAAGTGTCAGGAATAAAACTCTGTCTTGCAGCAAAGAAAGAGACAAACTGAGTGGCTGCCTAAGGAGATTACTGGCCCTGACCTTTATTTGAAGCTCTGTGGCTGGCTGTTCCCAGCACAGACAAGTTTTATAAGTTTGGCTCCCCTCGCTGTCCTTTCCACCCAGAAGCGAGTTTGAGTTTATCGAGCGGTGGCACACAAGGACAGGCATTGTTTGTGTTTATGTGTGTGTGTGTGTGTGTGTGTGTGTGTGTGTGTGTGGTTATTTATGTATTGAGAAAAGCAGTGCTACACAGAAGCTCCAGAAATAATAGAAAATGTACCTGAGGATCTTGAGGACATCATAGACTTGGATCCGTTATGTGAGAAATATGATGAAAGCCAGAGCGGTGTCTGATAATGATTGGATCCCCCTCACATGTTCTCACCTTACTCTTTCATTCCTGTCCTTCTGCCCTCTGTTTTCTCCTCTTAGAAACCAGGCGATGAGGAAGAAGCTCATCTTATACTTCAAAAGGAGAAATCATGCTCGTAAGCAGTGGGTAAGTATAGAACTTCACATTTTTGACTCTCTGCTAGACTTAGCCCGTGACGGATGACTAGTGTGAAAGTGGGCCAGCTGCTCCTTGAAGTGCGTGGCCATTTTAGGCATACCAAAGCAAAGAGCTGTGGGTACGATCTGCTGTTGGTACTTGCACTGTGCTCTTGGGGAGACAGTACCTTTCAAACCCAACAAAAAAACCCCAAAAAACCTATGTTGTCATCTTAAAGTATAATTTTGAATTCACTGTCAGCCAATCACTGTAATGAGCACTGTACAGGGTTACTCCATGCTCTAGCCTGCCAGGGCCTGAGTAAGACTGAGCTAAAGAGCATGACTATAAATAAAACTGAGATCAATGGGGTGAGCTCTGATGCTAGAGCCAGGCAGCCATTGTAAAATCAACTGACTTGACAGGAAATCATTATTTTTTACTATGACATTTGCGTGTATCCAAAAGTAAAAAATATATGATGAGAAAGTAGCATCTAATCGCTCAGTCAGTGCCAGAGGAACTCTGTCACAGCGTATTCTGTGTTGTAAGTTGATGTAAGAAGAAAAAAAAAAGAAAAAAGGTTCAAATGCAGCACATCATCAGTGTCCACTCTTCTCAAAGTGAGGAGCTCCTTGTGGGCAAAGTGAGGGGAGACGTTACATTGTAATTTATGAGCCTGCTGAGGGTCGTGTCTCCACCAGGGTTAATGGCCTGCTTTACAGCCTGCCTGTGAGGATGCTGGGAAAAACAGTTGGCTGCCGTCTGCCGGAGATTTGACTCGAGGCTAGAATCCTCATAGAATACCAACACGTCACTTTGCCCCCTCTGAACACACAGGGGAGCATGGTAGGATGCACCCAAGCGACGTAATTTGAACAATTATTTTGTTCTTTGAGGGTTGTCGCATGTTTTAGGGTTTCTTGTTAAATCTTCAGGAAATGCATCTTCTCAAACTTAATACGCCCCCTAATTCGAATCCAATACTATGAGGGATAATAAAAGGCATAAAGATCATATTTAAATAGATCCACATTAGACTGAGCTTGTTTTGTTTCTGTGATCCTTCAGGAACAGAAGTTTTGCCAGCGCTATGACCAGCTAATGGAAGCTTGGGAGAAGAAGGTGGAGCGCATTGAAAACAACCCGCGGCGCAGAGCCAAGGAGAGCAAGGTGCGGGAGTACTACGAGAAACAGTTCCCAGAGATCCGCAAGCAAAGAGAGCTGCAGGAGCGAATGCAGAGGTGGGATGATTTGTTTTACTTCTGCACAACAGACACTGTTAATTTCCGTAACAGACTCAATCAGTTTGATTTGTTGCCTTATTACTGCTGCGCTTGTAAAGCGTTAACGTGGATTTGTTTCATCATGTGATGTAGGTAGCTCGACTGACAGCAATGTGTGGGTAGATTTGAATGAAAGGGTCTTCTTTTTTTCTGTTTGTAGCCGTGTTGGGCAGCGAGGGGGTGGGCTGACCTCATCTGCAGCTCGCAGTGAACATGAAGTCTCTGAAATCATTGATGGAATATCAGAGCATGAGGTAAGCTCTTCTGTTAAAGTGGCTTAGCCCCTAGACTTGCTCTTCGTGTGCATCTTGTATTTGTAAGTGCTCATGTTGATGTGTCAATATGTAAACCTGTAAATGTGAGCATACACCCATTTCATATTAAATATGTGAAGTTTGTAAGCTTAAAAAAAATTGTCTATATGTGAGTTGCTGATGGTTTAGAGGCAAATGCAGCTCAGGCCATATATCGATGTGTTTTTTTTTTGTTTTTTAGTAGCATTTTAGGTTCACTGCACTTTGGATGTTTTTCGTGCTCCTTAATTTGGTGACACCTGCAGTTGCTGGTGGCAGTACTGATAGCAGTTTAATACTGCACCTCACACAGTTATAGGTGTGCCAAGAACAAAAGGACCAATCATATATTTCTTTTGTGTTTTCTTTTTTAGAGGCACACAACATGAGTCTGTGAATAGAAACTTGCTGTAAAAGTGAAAGCTGGTTATCTTGCTGAGAAGTCAGGGGTGTGCTGTTGCCTGCAGCACTTCATCTGAACAGATCACTTTAGCAGTTCCTCCTTGTTTTCCTACTCGCTGTTATAATTCAAACTGATTCACTGACAGAGCAGTGCCAGAGATGCTGACATAAACGATGCATTTGCGCCGACTTCAATATAAAAGTCAACTTGTGTTTTGTTAGGTAAATGCTTTAAATGTGAAACCGCTGCAGTGGGAAATGTTTGGTTGCCTCGGCCGTGATTGTCTTGTCATCAGCTTTCCAGTGACTGGAGGGTTGCACGTCTAATCGACTGACAATAAGTAATTGCAAGTTTTTGTTTATAATTTTGTATGTTCGAGTTGTGACTTTAGTTCAGGAGATGAAGCTTGTGGTGACGACGAGGAGGATGACGTTTTATCTAGATGCCAGTCGCGTTGTCTTTCCTTTGTGTTTTCACTTCTTTGGTGAAGGGGAACCCTATCTCAGAGGATAAAACATAGGCGTGATCCTTCATATCTTGAGTCTGAAGGTGCAGACATGAATTAAAATTTTCCTTCATGGCATTTTTCTTCTCCTCCTTTGGTGTACTTTGTATGTGACCGGTCTCTAGCCACATGGATAAAACGCAGTTAGGCGGAAAGACAATGTTCATCTCTGCCACCATATTCAAGATAGCAGGCTAACATGACAGCACCCGGTCCTGTGTATTTTTAACTGTACCTTTTGAGGCCGCCACAACCCAGAAGCTTCCACAGCTGCTTTCAGCTGGAATTGTCTCAAAGGCTTCGGCAGTTTCTACAGAATGTGTCACTTATAGTCTTCCCTCGTTTCTCTTTGCTTTATGTACTGTGTAATCTGCACAGTTGACCCATAGCTTTAGCTACAGTAATCATAGTCCATGCCCGTTACACTCTGTGTAATTCTTCTGTGATGAATCTAAACCTTCAGGCAGAGAATGATGAACTTTAACATGGACTTCAAAATCACAGCCGAGTAACTGCCTGGAAATTTGCAGGTTTTGGAACAAGTTTCAGCATTAAAAAAATATTTTGACATTAAAAAAAAAAAATCTGTGGAAGGCTGTATAAACGAAATTCAGCTGAATACATATCAGATACATAAAACAAAGTGGTGGAGGGCAATTAAAGTACAAAAGCTAATAATTAGTCCAGTTGAAATGAGCTGCAGCTCTCACGGTGTGCTTCATCTCTAGAATCTGAAGAAATATAGTCATTGAAAATATCACAGAACAGTCACATACAAAGAAAACCAAAGGTGGAGGAGAAAAATGCCATGAAGGAAGATTTTAATTCATGTCTGCACCTTCAGACTCAAGATATGAAGGATCATGCCTATGTTTTATCCTCTGAGATAGGGCCCCCTTCACCAAAGAAGCGAATACACAAAGGGAAGTGACGACGCGACTGGCATCTAGATAAAATTTCACCCTCTTCCCCATCACTACAAGCCTCATGTCCTGAACACACAAAAACTCGTATTTATTCCTTGTCGCGATTACTTATTGTCAGTTGATTAGACGTGCAACCCTCCAGTCTTTGGAAAGCTGATGAGAAGATGGTGCTTTTCATTTACAACCCAGTCCTGAGCTTTTGGTTCTTTGTTAGGCTGCAAATTATTGAGTGATAGGAAATAAGTCCGTGAAGGAGAACTGCTATTAGACCCAGCATAACAGAGCCTGCTGAGTCACCAATTCACACTGAAATTCTGTGCTTGTTTTCCAAACGCTTCAAACATCATGTGTTACCACGGTAGTTTTTAAGAGAGTGCATGTGTGCATTAGCACTATGCTGTGTGTCTCTCTCTGGAGACCAGCCCCCTCACTCCAGGATGTTGATTTCTCTGTCTTGTGTGGGTTTGTGGCACGTGTGGACACCAGAACACAGAGAAGCAAATGCGACAGCTGGCAGTCATCCCTCCTATGCTGTTTGACGCTGAGCAGCAACGCATCAAGTTCATCAACATGAATGGGTTGATGGACGACCCCATGAAGGTGTACAAGGACCGGCAGGTTATGAATATGTGGAGCGATCAAGAGAAGGACACTTTCAGAGAGAAGTAAGCTCCTTTCCTTTCATTATAATACACCTGGAAACAGAAGCTGTTTAACACCCACAGCACAGCAAATGACCAGACTGTAGGTTGTCCTTCATCTTTGTAGGCTTATTCTGTTTTCAGGTGCTGTATTAACTTTCAGTTCAGCTCTTACGTTCATAAACTTCCCTGAGGTTTGCTTTTTATCTAACACGGTGAACTGCATCTTTTACTCCCTGTGAAACGTGTGACCGAGAAAGGGTCAGGGAGTTGTTGGTAAGGAAGTGAATCTTCCTCTTTCGTGAGAATTGAGAAGAGGCGGTTCAAGCCCAAATCAAGCCCGCGCTGTAAAATCGTCAACCTTAAAGTTTAGCCACACACAAACTTCAGCTTCTTCTTCTAACACTACTGATCTAAAAGGAATACTAAGTAACTGGTATTATTTATTTATTTATTTATTTATTTAGAAGATTTAAAGCAGTGTTTTTCTTTTCTTTTTTTCCCTTTTTTCCATTCTTTTTTCTTTCTTTTTTTTTCTTTTTTTTTTTCTTAGGTAAGCTGAGTCATAAATTCTCATTTTCTTTCTGTGTGATCGCTGATGTCATCCCACCCCCAGGCACTCTCTTCATTGTGTTTTGTGACTTTCCAGAAATTCCCATCGTTTCTGATTCATTCTGTTGCCTTTGTTGTGCTTCCACAGGTTCATCCAGCACCCCAAAAACTTTGGTCTGATTGCATCTTTTCTAGAGAGAAAGGTATACTTTTTTCCTCTCCTTTGTTTTTGTGTTATTCTGTTGTTTTTCAGGGCATAAGAAATGACATTTGTTTCATGTTTCAGACGGTGGCAGAGTGTGTGCTCTTTTACTACCTGACCAAAAAGAATGAGAACTACAAGAACATTGTGCGAAGGAACTACCGACGCAGAGGAAGAAGCCAGGTATTTTTGTCTTCGAGGCTTACGCTTCTGATAGATGCTCTGCTTTGTGATTGAGTCGAGATAAGATTGTGTCTGTGTAGAGAACACAGGGTACTTTTTGTGTAAATATGGGACACTGAAAGATTTCAGTCCCTTTAAAAACGACTCCGAATGAGGCTGATAAAGTCTCCGGTGTAAACACAATCATCGTCTCACTGTGTTAAACCATTTTTTTGTAGTGAGGTTATTTCCGCTCCTAATGAACTCTGTTGTAATGTATCTGCGATCAGGTGCTAACTTCATGGTGGCGCTAATGAAATGGCACATGTAGTACTGGCGACCTTTTCGCATGTTTATGAGCACACCGTCTCATCTTTCCTGAAGAAACTGCTCATTACCAGGCAGTTTGCTGTGTATCACTTGATTAGCAGCTAGCACTTACAGCTCAGTGACAGAGGGGGAGGTATCTACAGAGGAGGAACAGAAAGTGCATTGCTGTACATCAGGATGGCTCCAAATGGTAACAGATTATGTTTGAGGAGAGGAGAAAATATAATAGGAAATGTTTTAATATAAATGTTAATGTCTTTCCAGCTTCACAGAGTCCAATATTTTTCTAAGTATTGCAGTGTTGTGTTGAGATCATTATTAATTTCACGAAGCGGGAGAGGACATTAGGGATGCTGTGCAAATGGAGAAAAAAAGAATTAGCTTCTCTGTGTGAAAGGTGCATTTTTAAATTTGCTGTTCTCCCTTCCTAACAACAGATGCTAAGTAAGGAGCAATGTATAATACAGAGATACACATCGTTTACATGCTTTGGGTGAGCATTTGCTCAGAATGATACTGCAAATACCTCAGAAAGAGAATATAAGATCTTAATTGTTGATGAGGAGCCGATTGATCATTGTTAAGCAGTATTTATGGTTTTAGGTCGAGCTGCGTGTCAGTGCTGTGAACTCTAACCATAAAAGCCCAGACAGGCAGGAAACTGCTGAGGAAGTGGTTCTGGGTGCTTCAGGAGCAAGAAATGTGCTGCTGTAATTTCGGAACTTTCGCATCCTCTTTGGTTTTGCCTATGCTAAAACTGAAGCTGCTTCATTTAAGTAAAGTGACATGCACTTGAAAAAACAATAAAAGAAAGCAAGGTTTTAGAAATGAGGAAGAGTGGATTTTCTTTTTTGGTTTCATATTCTATGTTAAATAAAACACAAACATGGAGAAAAAAAAAAAAACACACCACAAAAGCCAGTCTTTGACTTGAGTTCTGTCACCAAAATTGCTAAGTCATTCGCTGTTTGGAAGCAAGCAGAAAATGCGTCAAATCTGAGAAGATAAATTGTGGTTTGTAATGTTAGAGAGATACTGAAGTAATCTACTCAAGTAAGGCTGTTAACCACCTGCTGCTTCTTTTTCTACTAATCTGATGGGCAGAATGCACAGGCTTTTGACACGATCTGAATGCTTCTGCGTTTGCATACTGAAACGTGTGCGTCAAAGATGTGCAAATTGCAGGAGATTTGGGGTTGTTTGTCTTTGCCAAACTTCTCGGGATTATCTTTGTAATACGGCACCTCATTGTTATGTTTTTCCCTCACAGCACGGGCAGCAGCAGCAGCAGCAACAAGTGAACCGGAACAGCCAGGAAGAGAAGGAGAAGGAGGAGAAAGAGAAGGAGGCAGAGCGGGAGGAAGAGAAAAATGACACTGAAGACAAGGAAGATGGAATGAAGTGAGTTGCTGTTAATAATAATAATAAAGTCTAAACTTTCCAAGCAAGCTTTAGCGCTGTGAACTTTAAATTTGAGAGCACACTGACAGCTCAAAGAAAAGATGGAGTTGAGTGGGTGAACCCATACCGCTGGAGCGATTTTTCTTACTTGATCTTTTTTCTCCAAGTCACAATTTTTCGAATTGTTCCATGTCAGGATGCAGGAAATGGAGTAGGAGTAATTTTTGGCTATTGGGAGTAGATCTGGAAATCCAATCATTCTGTAACCCTTGAGCTCTTTCTCCCTCACCTCCAGCCAGACTTTCCACCTACAGCAAATTTGAGCTTCCATTTGTTCTCTCTAGTAGAGCAGCTGTTTTCCTGTTTACACTCATCTCTTTGCAAATAGCGCCAAGTCTCATTTTTTAAAACTCTGTGCTTATTCTGTTAGTCTGAGTTGTTTTTGGTGAGGAAAATAAGCAGTGTAATTAACCTAGCTGGGTGCAGTGTTGAAGGAGGGGGTGTTTTTAGGCACAGTGCCACTGAACGAGGCAGAAACGGTAGGAATTTCATTGCTTTCTGTTGCCTGAAAATTATTAGATAAATCCAGCACTCTGCGTGTGTATTTAGGCACTATATTATGTTGTCAGCTGAGAGTGTACACTATAGCAGTTTCAAGCAATGGTAGGTCATATTTGCAGATGTGTCAGACTGCAGGATGATGATGATGATGAAGCGTTGCCGGGTGCCTGCCTGCTCTGAGGCGAGGCCAGGGGACTCCGTGACTCCCAGCACACCCCGCTGCCTGCCTGTCACCCTTGGCACAGCTGGCTTGCCTATATTTAGTGTGCCACCAGCTCCCCTCAGCAAGATTAATGGAGCTGGGGGAAGATGAATGGAGGAGCAGAGGGTTCAAATTCAGTGGCTGTCTCCTGGCATGCCATTGTGCAGACACTCGATAAATTATCCTGGAAATAAAAAGAATGGAAAAAGCAGCGTCTGCATACACGTTCACATTTTGGATTTTAAGTTTGTTTCATTCTGAGATATTCTTGCCCGTCCTCATGTGGACAAACACGTCTGAGTCCAGGATTGGGACAGTATACCCACGCGATGTTGCAGAGTAACTGCATCAGGCATATTGAGGTCATTATTTTTTGCATATGAGAAAACGGTGCATTAGTTACATTTTACTGTTTCTGTGTCCACATAATGAATAATGTACAGCGATTTCCCAGTGTTACTGTAGTGACATGCTTTTCCTTGGTCTTCAGCGTTATAGTATTTTTTATTTTTTTTAATATAGTATTGAAACGTGTCAAAGCTCCTGTTTGTTAGATATTGCATTGTATCATTTGCATCATTCTTTTGTTTTTTCAGAAATTATTCTAGCCAATAAATATTAAATAAACATTCTATCCCTGGTGAATATTTGGATGCACTTTTTTCTTTCTTTTTTTTTTTTAATCTTTAGTCATCATTTTCAACTTTGCCTGTATAGAAAGTCACTGCAGGTCTTGCTTGTAGTCTAATTTTCTGCAGTAAAATGCTTACGTTCAGTTACACTAGAACATTATGCTGTTTAACACCCCCCCCCCCCCCCCCCCCTTTTTTTTTTTTTTTTTTTTTTTTTTTTTTTTTTTT
>VURO01049578.1:2392-16317 GCA_015108175.1 Pelvicachromis taeniatus | reverse complement strand
AAACTGAAGAACCAAAGATCCCAGATTTAACTTCCTTTGAAACAGGTGAAATTCATTGCTGTGATTCTTGGAATTCAGTTTTCTGTTTCTGAAATGAGTCCTGAGTGATTGGCAGGTTTAAAAAAAAAAAAAAAAAGCAAACAAATACACATTTGCAGCCAACCTACGGAACCTTAAACACTCATTCCAAACGTCGTCGCATCTGTTCACACCTTCAGCTGAGTCCCCGTGGTTTTTGTTGTTACTGATCAAAGAAATATTAATAGTTGCATCAGATCAAGGCCTCCGCTCAGCATCGTGAGTTTATTCCTCCATAAATCTGGAGGAAACTGACACAAATGTGACAGAAATCACTCGGTCAGTGATTTCAGTTAGTGTCAATAAAGTTATTTCAAAACTGCTTTTTGTTTGTGTGCAGATCGCTCTCGACACCACCGTCTCCATGAGCGACCCGTCCATAGTTGTGGACATGCTGAACATCATCAACCCCCAGCCGTGAGAGAGAGAGCGACACACACACACAGACCTAATTTTATACACAAGTACAAATCTTTATTAAAAACTGGGGACCTTAATAAACGTATAAAACCAGATGCTTTGCTGCTGTTTCAGATCTCTGTGGAAGCTGGACGTGTGCATGACAGTCCTTCCTCAGCTTGACAAACTGCTGCAGAGCAAGTACGAGAGGTGAGCGGTGCCGATGTAAACTTTCTGTTATGCAGAGACAACGAGCGAGCGTTCAGCAGCAGAGGGACCATTTTAAATCAACGTCAGCATCTTTGCGGACGTTTTCATCCAAGAGTGACGGGTGACTTCTTACATGTGGGTTTCACCATTACAGTGAGAGAAGCTTCAGATGAACCGCCAGTAGGCATTTTAAGATCGCAGCAATCAGAGATGATTTCGTCTTCTCAAAGTGAATTTAAAACTCTGATTCAGACGTTAAATAAAAACAAAGACCACTTCCTGTTCGGTAACCTGAGGTCACCCGGAGTACTTTGATTGTGGCAGCTGTGGCTCAGGAGGTGGTGCTTCCTCCAGTCCTGAACCTCAAACTGCCCCGATGCCTCCATCAGTGTGTGGTACGTTGTGTAATTCGATCATCCAATCAGCTTCCTGCTCTGTGCATTTCCTCAGCTACATACAGACCGGCTGCACGTCGCTGAAACTCGTCATGAAGCACTTCTGGACACTGATCTCGGACACCCTGAAGGCCACGCCGTCTGTTGGGGTCGACATCACACGAGAGGAGCGGTGAGTCTCATGTCTGTCCAACAGCTGCTTGACTGATTTAGCAGCACTATCAATCAGCTGAGTGCACCTCTCGTTCCGTGTGGGAGGTTTTTAACGGAGATGTTAAACGCTGAAGCTCAGGTGAACCCAGAAACTTAATTCTTGCTGTAATTGCTCCTCAGTTGGCTGCTTTTCCCTTCCATGTCTCCTCCTTGTAGTCTGTGCACCATGAGGTGCATCTGCAGGAGCCACAGCTGGAGTTTAGCAACTGCAGTATGTTTGTCCAGCAGGTGTCACCTCTGTTGGTGAGGACTTACGCCCTCACCAACAGCACACAGGCTGCTGAGGTTAAATGGCATTATTCCTAAGAGGAACTTCAGAGAGAGCAGCGTGTTAGTGAGGTGGGGCGTAAGATGCAGCGCGCAGCACTCATTCTGTATGCGTCACTTCATTTGTTGTGAATGAAGGATGCTTCAGTGTCTCCTACAAAGGAGGTAAAAAAAAAAAAAAAAGAACAAACTTTAAACCACCTTTCATTCAGTATTCAGACGACAGAAACCTTCATAACAAAATTAATTTAACTGTAACCAGCGACACTCAGTTTTCCTCAAAGGTTTGTGCTGATAGAATGCATTTCAATCGGACGAGACACTGGAGCTTATCAAAGGAGAGGAGTAAATATGTCCCATAATTCATAGCAACACATCATCAATGATAGTTTGTTTGATCACTGAAGGTAAACGGTTTTCATTGGACAAACTCGCGCTTGAGCCTTTGGTCACATGACGATGTTTTTGTGCTTCCAGATACCAGAAGTGCCGAGTGTGCTGCAAGCAGCTGAAGAACCTGAGCAACATCGTGAAGAACAAGGCGACGCAGGTCGGTCGTCATGGCAGCACCTTCAAAGAGCTGCAGCTGCTCATGGTGCCACTGGACGACTTCCCCTGAGGGCGGCGCCGTGATTCAGCTGACTCGCAAAACCCTGCACTTTGTATGTCCTCCTTTTGTCATCTCGCCCGAAGCCTCCGTCACTGAAGAAGAAATATTTTAATTCTGAAGACGTTGAAGTGACACTCAGAGGAAGTCCTTCAGTCTTCCTCAGAATCAGAGGAAGAGGAGAAATTAAACTGCAGCTGCTGAACGAGCAGGTTGGGACGCCAATCAGGGAGGAGTCTGTCTCGTGTCAGAGGCACTGACGGGAATGTGCCTTCAGAGATTTGGATGTTTAAAAGGTGCTCACAGGTTTGCATCACGTGAAAGGCGGAGTGAAGAGCCAATCAGCTGACAGAGACAAATCCCTCTGAAGCTCGAAGTTTAAATTTGCCATGTTTAATCTGGTAAACCAGCGACGCATTTCTGCGCAGATTTAAAAACACCTGAGGGCCAAAAACAAACTACAGCTCGGACTCTGTGCACACGTTTTCACTTTTCTAATGTTCACACTCTCCACCGTGTTCATGTACAGCTCTGTTTATTTAAATAAAGACAAAATAAAGTAAAAAAAAAAAAAGTCACTTTATTCTAACTTTGAAATAGTCACATTGAAGTGATATTCACATGAAGCTGAGGATCAGCCACTCTTCACATTACCAGCACCAGAAGCCCTGATGTGCATTTTTAAAAAACATTTTATGACAAATTTTTTCTCCACATTTGAAGATCTTTTCCCTCGGGATATATAAAGTATTCTCAATCTTTTCCAGAGTGTACAGTCAGGACATGAGTATTTGGGCATTTTGTTCTTTTGTTTACAACTACAGTTTATTTAAAATAGGTCCAATCCAGGTCAACACTCAAGAGTTTTCCCCGTCTCGCATCCAAAAAAAAAAAAAACGGTTTCAGTTATAAAAATCAAACAATGGCAGCTTTTACTCCTCTATAAATAAAGCAGCTGACACTAGAGTGAACACACCTGGGACTCTCCATGTCCAAATCATTTCTAAGTGCCAGCTATCAGCCATCAGATCCCTTTAATGCAATTAAACCAGACTCAGCCCTTAGTCACATGACAATTCTCCAGACCACAACCCCTGCGGAGGTCAAATACACGGGACTCCCCATTAGCTGTTAGAAATAAAAAAAAAAAAAAGCCTTTTGAGAGCTGAAATATCCTAAAGCACCTCAAAGTTCATTAATCCAGTCCACAACCAAACTCTGCGATGGCCCTGGCAAATCTACACATCCTAAACCAATCTGTACCTGCAAGCCACTTTGCAGCCCACCTCCTATTCAGTCAGTCTGAAGACCTGAGCATGTGACATCAAGTTGGAACCAATTACTGCAGGTAGAAATGATCATCTTTTGGTTACAGTCATCCTAACTTGATGTGATCCTTACATATGATTGGTTCTTCTCTCAAGTCAGTGTTGCCTTTAAGGTGTGTGGGACATCCACCCATCCGCTTCTGCTCATCCTTTTCAGGGTTGCGGGGTGTTGGAGCCTATCCCAGCTTTCTTAGGGCAAGAGGCAGGGTACACCCTGGACAGGTTGCCAGTCTGTGACATTGGAGACAAAATTAGGAAATGTGGTATAATCCACTCACCGCGCTGTCCTTTTACTTTTGACTCTGTGAAAGTGGCGCTGAGAGAGGAAAAAAAAAAAAAAAGTGGTTAATTCAATAATTTTATTAATGCCCTTTAGATTAAATCCACTCACATCTTCATCGTGTCATTTCAAATGTACAGTGATGGTGTGCAGACACAAATGTGTCAGATTCTCCAACATTTGAAATATTTGTGTCGACACGACGCCAACATATGCGTTTGTTCTGGAGCGTTTATTAAAAAGTAAATACAAAAAAAACCAAACAGCAAGCAGAGAGTTCAGGTCAACAACACACAGCAGCTCATCGCGTTTATAAGCATTCCCGTTTACTACAGCTACAGCTAACAGTCCACGTCGCCTCGGCAACAGCACCAAGTCAACAGCTACACGTGTTCTGTCTCAGGTCAAAGGTCACCAGTGGTTTCCTGGAGGTTCTTTTCCTCCAAACAGGTGAAGAGATGACAGCAGAAGCGCACAGAGAAGAAAAGGAATTTAGATAGGATTGAGTCTTTTTTTGTTCTTCGAGCTGAAGGAAGTTTGAAATAAAAAGGAACGTCCACAGGAGCAGAAGACTGAAAATCAACGTACACAGATTTCCTCGTATTGCTCACGTCCTATTGGACAGCTTAGGATCAGTGGAGTACCCTGATTGGATAAAGGAGGAAAGCCTCCAGAAACTACAGATGACAAAACCAACACATGTGAAAAAAAAAAAAATCATAATCGTTTCAGCCTCAGAATCCTCCATTGAACACCGTGCAGAGAAAAAATAATAATAAAAAGATTAAAAACAGAGATGGAGACAAAATATTCAAGACAAAAAAAAAGAAAAAAGGAAAAATTCATGTGTCCCCATTCTCCAAAAGAGAAAAAAAACAAAACAAAACTGAAAGCATGTCAAACTTAAATACAGAAACACATTATGCATTTATGCACATTAACAACCACATTTGAGTTAGAAAATAATCTAAAAATTTAAAGTGCAACAAAGAAACAATGAGAAATACTGATTGGAGAGCAGATACTGATTTTAGGGTTAATAAGGATTTTAGTTCAGTCCCGACGGAGGAGCGCGAGTCCCGTCAGCTTATTTCAGACATCACTGCAGTCCAGATGTTTGGCCATCATCTCATGAGAGTCTGTTCAGATTTAAGACCGTTCTGTCCTGTAAAGTTCCCATCTGTCTTTGCTGCTCCTGTCATTGGCTAACGAGGTAATAAATCCATGGAGGGCAGGAAGGAGGCAGCAGAGGCCTCAGGGTGCTGGGTGACACCCTGCAGGCCATCTTGCACGTCCTGCAGCGACGTTGCGGTGTCTGTCAGGCCGTCAGCTTTAGTCGTCCTGCGGAGAAATGAGACCGTCAGCCAGCAGTCATGTGACCCTGTGACTCACCATGTCCACACTACTGACAATAAATGTGAAAACATGTTATTTCTCTCCATTTTGCTGCTTTCTAAAGCTGATGTTTTACAAAAAGTTCTTAAACTTTGAAATGAAGTGATTTCGTGTGACCTCTGAGCCAGCAGGGGTCCCCGCATCCAAGCTACAGTTTACCACGACAGCTCCTACAACAGACTGTCCATTAAGGCCTCTACACGGACCACAAATAAAAGAGACACCTGTGCTGCCCTTATTGACCTCTGCTCAGGAGAAAACAAACTACACTGGATTTAAATATTTCTCTTCTTGTGCACCGCTGCCATTTTTTTTGATCGCTTCCTTGTGAGCTCCCATTTTTTACCCGTGAATTTAGTCTGGAAATTTTCTAGATGAGAATTATTACTGGTGGTCAGAACAGAGTCTCCATCTATGACAGAGAGATCAGAGTGCAACAGGTAAGAAGCATTTATTAAAGAAGTCCTGAATCTGTCAGTAAAGGCTGAATTTCACTGACATCCTGACGTGTCTAATGACCGACAGACGTGATCTTTGCTCAGCAACACTTCCCAGATTTGGCTTCCTTCCACGTCTACATGAACAACACAACTAAAGATAAAGAATGGCCTGGCCTGCATTTGTATAGGGACCCCAAAGCGCTTTACACTACAATCAGTCATTCACCCATTCACACACTGAATGTGTGTGAACTGTTCACATTTCTGTAAACACCACATGTGTTGAAGGGGAGATTTAACGGATTTTAAAACAATTTTCATGCTTTTTACAGTCATGGTTCAAGAACTTCATGATAGCAGTTCCTGTTCTAACCAAAAACACAGAAACTACCCCACAGTCCAGTCATCGGGTCACTGCTAATACAGGCAACAGCAGCACCTTCACTAACGTTACCTGAAGATCAACTCTGAGACTTTATGTCACATTTGTTCTGTTAGCTTCTGGTAATCAATACGGCCGCTCACGAAGCATTTCTGTCATCAGATTTACCCCCAAAAAGTGGTCCCGGTGCTCACTTCACATTAAGAAGAAACGGCAGGAGTCAGTCTAGATGAGTCTGACTGCAGTGTGAACGAGCAACAACCATGAGAAGTGTTCCTATCAAACTGACACAAACAGTGTTTTCAGATTTATCAGTGCAGACATGGAAGTAAGCAAGCAATCCCACAATCCTCTGCTCATCAGCGAGGACGCTCAGCTAGGCCACAGAGCAGCATGGACGAGAGGCAAAGGGGGGGAAGGGGGGAAAAAAGGATTCATCTGGACACTAGCGCACTCAAACACCCACCCACAGTCGGAAGTCACGAGACTGTAACAGAGACAGAGAGGCGGCTCATTTGGTTTTAGCTGCTGCAGATTCAGAAACATGAGTACATAAAAAGCTGCAGGTGTTTTTATCAGTTTCATCTGAGAGCAGCACAGAGAGGAGCAGGATTAGAGACTGGATCAGACTGCTAGCCTCGCTCCATTAAGGACTAAATGCTTTGTAAAAATAACCTTCCAGCTGTTTCTGAAGCCTCTAGCTGAGTGCTTTTACATCTCCATAATAGCTTTTTGTAACCTGAAACTGCCGATCGTCATATCTGGTTTATTGTCCATCCTTATGGACACTAAAGACAACTTTACTTTAAAAATGAAACACCTGATAAGCCTCGAAAGGAGCAACTGAGGCCATAAACTCACCAGGAAAGTGTTTAGCTGGGACATAAATCTTACATTTTCAAAGAACTGGACTTCTTTTTGGAACAGAGGAGTCGCCCCCTGCAGGTCATCAGAACGGACGCAGGTTTAAGCTGCTTTTGCACTCAGTGCCTTCATCTTTTATCTTTGTTATTATCCCCAGATGTTAATATAAGAATCATTTCTCATCTTATTTTATCCAACTCGTCCCGCACCTCTCTGTCCTGGGATGAGATGAAATCTCAAATGTGTAAATTTCTGGTGACTTGAACTCCGAAAGAAGCTGATGAGTGATAATACAAGACTCCAGCAGCCAAACAGGCGACACACACACCCCCACACCCCCACACACACACCCACACAGAAGCTCTGTGGTTAGAGGTGAGGAGCATTAGATGGATGGTGGAGGAGACAGGGAGGGGGCACCATGCCATGCTGAGAGCTTCCATGCCAAGCTGTCCACCAATCAGAATACACCCCCACCTACCTGCCCACCGTCCCCCACCAATGGGCTGGCTCTGTCTACCTGTCTGTCTGCAAACCAACCAATCAGACCACAGAATGAGGACACAGAAGAAGAAGGAGGAGGACAGACTGACAGCGGGCGTTCCTGGAAAATTCCTCCTCCACTCTTACAGCTCAGACCTGCGATGTTCAGGAGTTATCATCATTATTATTATTTATGCTGCCACTGTTCCCACGCTCAGGCACCAGCTCCCTACATTTCCCACAATGCACTGCAGAAAAATGTCATGAAGGTTGGTTCAATGGTACAAACAAAGCATTTTCTCTACTCTTGGCACTGTGTGATGTCATAAGGAAGATATCCTCATATGGTCATCTCAGACAGAAGCCCCAACCATCTGCTTTTCAAACCATTGGGTTAAAAAATAAATAAATAAATAAAAATTGAGCCAATCAGTAGAAAGTTGGCTCAAAAAGGGAGGACCTAAAAACTCTGCTTCAAGCCGAAGGGGATGAGACGAGCAGCACCAGGCTCAGTGTAAGACAAATAAAGGTTATTTTGAACTGTGAATCATGCAAAGCTGCTCTGGGGGACTTCAGGAAGAAGCAGGGCTCAGTTTAATCAGGTGACAGGATGCAGCTGACCTCACAAAGCCGAGCTGCTGCTAAAACACAAACCCGTTTTCAGAAAATATTCACGAGGGCTGAATTACAACTGAAATAATTTTTTAGCAATCCCAACAATCCCAATTAATCTTGTGACCTCTGAGTGCTGTGTACCTGTGGAGAGCTGCGACTGGGACCTCCTGCGGGAGCTACTGGGAGTTCTGGAGGCGGAGGAGAGGGTGGATCCAGCGCTGCTGGCCCGAGAGATGGGGAGAGGGACCGGGGTCACCGGGGGGGAGTCCAGCTACAGAGAAGTCAAAGGTAACTTTTGTTAATAGTCTCATAAAACCAATTATTTCTTATTTTAATGTTTTTTTTTTTTTAATGATTGCTCATGTAGTGAAATACAGCCTCATCTACCCTACATCACAACTTTACTCCTGCTCTTATTTAACAGCTGATCGTGAATAAAGCAAAGAGAAGAAGAAACACGTCTTTACCTCAATGCTGTCATGGGTGGGCGAGGATGATGTGGACGAGTTCTCGTGTTTCCTGGCAGACGAGGAGCTCAGCTCGACGCTGCGAACCCTCTGAGCGAACTTCAGCGAGCAGACCGACTCGCTCATGTTGCTGGGCAACGGCGAGACCTGAAGAGAATAAACAGGAAACGGTCATCTTCATCAAAGCCGTGTGGCGTTGTTCAGGTTGCTGCTTTTATTGGCCCAGACTCACCTGCACCATCATCAGGGTCTTGCTGTCCCCGCTCAGGGAGTCCTGCAGCAGGTACGTGAGGCGGGAGTTTCTGAACGGGACGTGGGAGTGTTTGCTCCGCAGTGCATTGATGACATCGCCGAGCGCTGACAGGGATTTGTTGATGCACTGAGCTTCTCTGAGCCGACTGCCCTCTGCCCCAGACTTACCGATACGCTCAGAGCCCGCCAGGTCCACGAGGTTCAGCTTCCCTAAACCAAAGCACAGCGGAGAGTGAGCGCCGCACGGGAAGTCACCTGAACCCGGAGACGTTTTTTTTTCAAACACTGAATCTAACCAAGATGTTTCTTTAGAGTACAAACGGATGAAATCTGGACCCTTTATTGAAAGTTGTTGGGAATACAGCTATGTTTTAAAGGTAATCTTTGGAAAGAGATAACATTTTTGTGAGAGGAAGAGTGAACTTTATGTGGAAGTACTTTTATGTAAAAAAGAGGCCTTTTAAAAGATGAAATATTCAGTAAGTCAGGTTTCTTTTTAGAAAGACCAGACCTTGATTAGAATGATTTTTATTAAAGGTGGTGATGGCTGATCTGATCCACACTCTGGTACCTTCTGAGGGCTGTTTGAGGGTTTGGTGTCCTGGTAATGTGCAACAACACAAGTCCTCGCACCGACACCTTAACAAACGTGTGTGCGTACCTTGCGTGCGGTTTCCAGTGGCTGTGTTGAATCCAGACACCGTGATGATGAGCAGAGCGTGTGACCGCGAGCTGTGTTCGTTCAAGTTGGTGCAGGCTGTTGCTCTGTTGACGTGACCCAACTCAAACACCTGCGGACAGGTAAACAGACTAACCATTAACAGCTGGGAGAGCTAAACACGTCATTCCTGCTCAAGGTGAAATTTAGATCTGCACATTTGCAAAAAAAAAAAAAAAGTCTAGAAAGCTTCATTTGTTTTGCTGCAAAACCAAAAATCATCATCACAGATGGGAAAATGATCTTCAGGTATTTTACACTGAAAGGACAAGCAGGAAGTCCTCACCTTATTGATGTCCTCGGGACTCTGCACAGTGATCTCAGTCAGTCCGGGGACGTAGAGTTGGCCGCTGCCGTCGGGATTCATCTTTATGTCAAGCTTGTCAGATGGATTCTCCCCGAGCAGGTCCCTGAAGGCAATAGAGACGTTTTAGTGCCTGCAGGCTTCGACTGAGGGCTGCCGCGCAACAACAAAGGCTGATTTAAACAGAACTCAGGGGCCCTCAGAGGTCTGAACAGATCCACAACCCGAAGCCTAAATCGTTAACCTTACACCAACTGCAGCTCATGAAGCTTTCTCCCTTTTCTGTATTTTTCGATCGATCCGTTGCGTGTTGTTCAGTCGGATAATCTGAGTTTAATCTGACCTTCAGAGCTCTAAATGTTTCTGCCAAGAAAACTTTTAGCCAGATGTTGAGCTCTGACTCTTTGCACAGATGTTTTGTTACACAACAGCTGGACAGATGGAGACGAACAGATGTCACGTGATCCAGATTTACATAACTGCTCTGCAGCTTTAGCCCCTCACATACGAGAAGAAGGGGGTAAAACCTGCAACAACAGACCTCCAGACTTCAAGCACTGAAACACATCCTCGCGTTTCATCATCGCTGTAAACACAAACCCTGTTTACATGTAAATAAGGTCATCAGTCTACAGGGTCAGCGGCCTTCAGCGGCCCTCAGATGTGACACCTCTCTTTGTTTCCTCACCGCAGCGTCTCGTTGTAGATTTCCACCATGCTGACGGAGATTTTGTAGTCCCAGTCTGGAGCTTTTTCCGTCACCTCGGAGAACAGCAGCCGCAGAGCACGCTGGTTGATGCCGGGGTTATCGGAGACACCCTGAAGACCCACAGGCAGAGTTTACAGGTGTATTCAGTGATACCTCCTTTATATTTTATTTCATTTGAATTTGAGTCTTGTCATTTGACCATATACTGAGCTTTTCCCAAACAGATAAATGTAAGAAGCCTTATCCTACCTCCATGGTGTAGGTTTTCCCTGAGCCGGTCTGCCCGTAGGCAAAGATGCAGATGTTATAGCCGTCAATACAGGAAGTGATCAGAGCCTGAACCTCCTGAAACACCTGATGGGCCAATCAGGAGAGAGAACCGGCAGGTGAGACACACAAGCTGCTGGTTTTATACACCTTTATTCACAATGACCACAAAAATCATGACTGATAGTTGTCCGTTTTAAAAGCTGGCAATTTTAAGACGAGCCTCTGAACCGTGACGTGGAGGTCGTTTCGGGCTTCATTATTTTGAAGTTTAACAATCTAAACATCATGCAACTTCCTGTTCCGGGGACGCTCACCTCTTCCTGCGTGGCGTGAGGGGGGAAGACTTTATCCAGCTCAAAGGTCATGACCTTGCCCTTGTTAGAGAGGTAGAGGATGGCGTCGTCGTCCGAGTCGAAGCTCAGCATGGTTTTGGCATCGGCGGAGTCCTGCTCCTCCTGACTGACCGGCCGGACGCGACAGAACACACGGATGTTACCTTGGAGACCAAACACAGCAGCATGCTCGCTTTAGAACATTTTGGTCTGACCAGACAGACTGATTATTTTCTGCATCTGCACAGGTGCTCAAACATCAGCCAGGAGATTATCGGTCTCCACCAGAACAGCTTTGCATGATTCAAAGCTGCAGGATTACTTTGAGTAATCCTGCAGCCCCTCAGTTCATTCTCTGTCTGAAACAAGCCGATTTAGAGCTCTGCCCTCTTTATGCCAACTTTATTCTGATTGGCTGCCCTTTATGTCTGGTGTGAGCTTGTCAGTAAGACACGACAGGAAACAAGGAAAAACTGGTTCTCACCTGCCTGCTAATCTCCTGTTATGTAAAACCAGCAAAGATGGACTTTAATCAGAAACTGAGGCCGATATTAGCGGCCATGAATCACCACACATTAACAAAGCTACTCTGAAACCTGTAAGGCCACCGTGGAAGATCTAAAATAATGAATGTGAATACTGGAGCTCTTCCTTTAAAATAAAACGCAACTATCAGCTCCATGTTGCTTTAAACGTTGTAGACGATGTGCTTCTTTAGAGCTCTTTAGTAAAAAAAATAAAAAAATCTATTAAAATGAGAAATGTGCATTTCCGAGGGAAAATGCTGTGTTACAGCCTGTAACCAGGTGTGAGAGCGAGCAGGTGAGAGCAGGAGCAATAAAAACGTTTTAAATGCACAAACATGTCAGACAGAAAACACAAAGCTCGTTTCAGACCTTTGAGTCGAACCAGCTCGTTGTGGCACTTCTTCCTCAGGTTCATCTCTCGCTTGTATTTACGCAGCAGCTCCTGGTTGGTGCTGCTCACCTCACTGATCACCTGGCAGATCTGACACATCGTATAAAAAAGTGAAAAAAAAGTGACTGCAAAATCATTTGTATGAATTAGCACTTCAAGTTTTTCCCCATTTAAAGGGCGTCATAATTCGATCCATCTCTGAGTGTAACCATGACGGCGGGGCTCCGACTCACCTCCTGTTTGGCCTCCGTGATTGCTTTGTCCAACATGAAGGGAAAGTCCTGTACCTGCCTCTTCAGACAGTTGTAGTCCGAGGTGAGAGTCCTGAGGGCCGGCTGCAGGCTCAGCAGGTTCATACGCACACCTGTAAACAACAACAACAACAAATGACGCTAATGAGGAGGCGGCAAGACCTGCAGTTCCTCCAACATCCAGCAGAGGCAGCAGTGAGTCAGTCCCCATAGACTCATGTTAAAACCTAACAGCAGAAATAAACATGTTTACAGCCTGATACACAAACTGTTTGATTATTAGGGGCGTGGCCTATTTGACTAAGAGGTGGTTGGTGACACAGGTGGCTGTAGCTGCTAGCTGTCTGCTAGGCTTCACTTCAGCTAACCAGTCCCTGAACTGGACCTCTGGACCGTGTTTGTGCTGCCGGAGCATTTTTAATGACAACATGTGACCAATAATACGTCTGCTGTGAAGTCACTGTACTAACAGACCATCTAAGGATGTTACCAAGCACTCAGAGGGTATATGCATCTCTGTGAGATGCTGTGTGCATACATACAACATGGGAATGGACTACAGACTGCGGTTAGACCAACAGGAAACGGCGTCTGACCTGCAAGGTTTTCGTGGACGGCTTTCATCTCGCTCTCGGCTCGGATGAACGCCTCCTCGATGACACGGTTCTTCTCTTCCTCCAGGTTCTGCATCTCTGCCTCCAGCTGACCCTGAGCTCGCTCCATCTCTCCTTCATAGACCAGGATCTGAAGGGCGGACGTGCACAGGTGGAGAATACACAGCTCAGCACATCATCAAGTTTCTGCCTGTGCGTTCATCTGTATGACGAACCTCGTTTAAAAACGTTTAAATATCCTTGATTCAAGTTTTGACTTAAATTACAAAAAGGCCAAATTTCATTTACAGTAATTTCAAAATATAAATAAATTTCAATTAGTTCTACAGTGGACATTTTCACCAATAAGAAATTCATGTTTTTACTAGTGAAGAATAAACTGTAGGTATCTTTAATTAGGAACGTGACTAGTCAAAATTTAATTATTGATGTTACTTGGAAACAAACATTTTTAAATATAATTTCACATTTCATTTACAAATATCTTGAAGTACAGCTAAATATTATTGGATTCATGAGAACTCAAACAGGGGATTTCTTCAGCAGTTAGTAAATATTTTTACACACTGTCAAAGCTAACAGCTAATACAATAGCTAGTGTCACAGGAAAACACAGGTGTATCACACAGGTGGAACAAGAAAATACAGGAAGGCTTTTTTCACACTGACTGACGGGGTTATAATTTGTGTCCACAATTTTATAATAAAAACTTAAAATATCCATCAATAAACAAAATGACATACCCAGCAGCTCCTCGCCAGGTTGGGTGTTACCTGGAGCTGGCTAACAGTTTCTTTATGCTAAACTAGAACAACCGAAATAAATGAATAACAAAATAAAAAGCTTTGAATCTTAGAGTGAACACGGCCAGCAATAACCAGGGGAGACGACAGGGAACACTGGGATGGTTTTAAAAAAAAAAAAAAAATTTAAAAAAAATTTAAAAAAAAATCACACACACTGGGTGAACACAGGGTCTGAGGCTCTGCAGCATCCCAGTTAAACCAGTTCCAACCACCAATTTCAGAAACTTGCGTACGCATGCACATCCGCTCACACAAAAATCTTTCCCTTGGTCTTCATATTAAAATTTTTATGCACAATTTACTGCACAGCTGTTTTGCATTAAACCC
>VURO01049577.1:4906-22259 GCA_015108175.1 Pelvicachromis taeniatus | reverse complement strand
CATTGTAAGGTAGAGCCTACAATAATGCATACAGAGAAAAACCCGACAATCATATGACCCTGGATTTAACAGGGAGCCAATGAAGGGAAGCCAATATAGGAGAAATCTGCTCTCTCTTTCCAGTCCCTGTCAGGACTCTTGCTGCAGCATTTTGGAGTAACTGAAGGCTTTTCAGAGAGTTTTTAGGACATCCTGATAATAATGAATTACAGTAGTCCAGCCTAGAAGTAATAAATGCATGAACTAGTTTTTCAGCATCACTCTGAGACAGGATATTTCTAATTTTAGAGATATTGCGCAAATTGAAGAATGCAGTCCTACATATTTGTTTAATATGTGCATTGAAGGACATATCCTGGTCAAAAATGACTCCAATGTTTCTCACAGTGTTACTGGAGGCCAAGGTAATGCCATCCAGAGTAAGAATCTGGTTAGATACCATATTTCTAAGATTTTCAGGGCCGAGTACAATAACCTCAGTTTTATCTGAGTTAAGGAGCAGAAAGTTTGAGTCCTGCAGTTTAACTAACTGGTGTGTGTTTTCTGGCTTCATGGATAGATAAAGTTGGGTGTCATCCGCATAGCAGTGAAAATGTATGCTATGCTTTCTGATGATACTGCCTAAGGGATTTTACTTTGATAGTCTCCCTTCGGTGTGCATCATGTTCTGTTTTGCGTCTCCCCGGTCTCGTCTGTTTAACTAGTGAAACTGTGTTTCACTCCTGGTTCTCATTCCCTCGTTTACTCCTTGTATTTATTGTCTGTGTTTTCCTCTGTTCAGTTTCACCCTCACACTACACACACACTGCCTTTCCTTCTCTCTCACTGCTGCCAAACTTTTGTCTTTGCCCAGCAGTAGCACACTTTCCACTGGAACCATGTTGACCAGTTAACCTAGGCCCCGACCAGTTCCATATGGAAATCTTGATGATTTACATGTTTGATTTACTAAAAATTTCTTTTTGGCAGTAGGAGTAGATTGGCTTGTGGCCTCTGGTTGCAGGGTTAGATGAATATATACAATCCAAAAAACTTCTGGTGTGTGTTTTTTTCTGGTTTTCTTACCCACAAAAATAATTCATGAAGCAGAAACTATGAACTTCAAATAAAGAAGTTCAGAGTTTAAATATATAACACTGTTTTCAAGAATATTTTGACACATTTTTCATGAAATGAATATGTAAAATGTTTTCAGTTTCATGCTTTTCTCCTCAGACAAAGGTGATCTTATCATATATAACAATACAAATTTCACTTCCACTTAGCAGCATTTGTCCAGCAGTGCTATTGAACTCCAATATTTAATATTAAATCTTCAAATTTTGTAGCACAAAATACTGCTAAACAATATATAAATTCTAATTCTACAGGAATTAATAACAGAATGAATGAATATTATTTAAAATGAATGTTCATTTGTGGTGTCTGCAGGTTACCAGGTGAGAACGTTGGAGTAACTTTAAATTTCAAAGATTTGACCTGTCATGCTTGGTTGTTTCTCTACTTTTGAGATTTTACTTGGATCATTTCCTGGAAACGGAATCTTTGTGCCACAAGTTACACAACAAAGTGAGGAGGAAGGACAGGATGGATCAGAGAAAAGTGGAGCGGGTGAGGAGGGTGAGGAGGCCCTGCTCTCTTTGTGGCTCCCACAGAACCATCTCCAATTACAGGACAAAGGCAACTCATTCAGGCTTCAAGCGCCAACTCTGCAGCTTTGCATGTCTAATGAGTGTTTTGCTGAATACTAAGCGGACCCCTGGGTGCTGCAGAGGCCTCACCCTCCCTTCTCCATACACCATCTACACCACAAAGTTGCTCCTGTACCGCTCTGCATTGGGACATCTCAGCCTCACCTCTCTCTCTGAAGGCAACAGTCTCAGAGTCACAACATAGGCACATGAAACTATGAGATGCAAAAAAGGTACAAAGACTAAGGAATAGTGGATGCTGATGTTGCTTATGCTGGTTGGATATTGAGAAACTGTGGGTGGGGTCTGACAAATATAAAGGGTTCACCTACAATTAGTGCTCTCAGCGTTAACACGGCCACGTTAACGCGGTCATCATGATTAACGTGATTAAAGATTTTAATGCACTCAACCCGTCTGCAGTGCAGAATGGACAAACTGCCCAAAATGCGTTGACAGAGACATTTCAGAGATTTTGAGTCAGTCTGCGCTCCATATGGGCTAATTGTTAATCGCGTTAGTCGTGATGACGGCGTTAACGCGTTTAAGATGCATTAACACGTCAATGCAGAGTAACACCCTCGCACTGATTAATCTCTGTTAACGGGAATTGGTCAAATCTGATGCATAAATGCGTTAACGCTGAGAGCACTACCTACAACACAATGATTCAGAACATGATGGAGTGAGTGTCTCCAGATTACAGTGAAAATATAACAGCTTTTCACATCACAGACACAGGTAGGTTGGTCCAAGTTAAATAAAACAATGCAATGTGAAATGAATAAAGGCCTTCTGGTGTTGTTGCTTTAGCTTTAAGCCATACTGCAGAACAGCCAGAAGCAATAAGCTTCATGGACTCCCCGTTTCCTAGTATGCACGTGTTAAAGAAAGGTGGGCACAGAGGACTGAAGAAAGTAGGTTTTACTTGGGAGACATGAAACACGTTGTGGAGCTTCATGTTACAGGGCAATCTTAACTGGACAGAAACAAGATGTACTTGTCATGGCTGTGTGAAGGCAGACAGGAGAAAGGACCCAAAATGCAGACTCGTGGAGGCCGGAGTGAACAGACAACAGCTTTATTGCTGCAAGCAAACCAACTAAACTATACAGGGAATACAAACTAAACTGGGCATACAAACTAAGGAGAAGCAGACACATAGACTCACGGCCAGAACACACAGCAGTTGAGGGTACGACGCGACATGGGACTGAGGGAAACGCTAACAGATAACGAGGAGCACAGGAACACACGGGCAACACAGCTGACGCAAATCACGAAGACTAGGGCAAAGTAGACCACATCCACATGAGGAACAACATGTCAAAATAAAACAGGAAACACATGCAAAGACACTGACTCAGAGACGGGTTACACACAGACCAGACTAAAGGAGAAACAGAGGGGACACAGGCAGGGGAAAACAACAAGGGACACACTTCACAAGAGTCACGGCCTAGACACAGAACAGAATCATCACTAACACAAGGGCACACTAACAGACAGACTTTCACAATAAAACTGGGAACTCACAACATGCAGACACGAGCTAAATACAGGGAAAGAATAACTCAGGGAACACACAGGCAGGGATGACTGAAGACAGCACAGAGGAAACACAGAACATTATGAGGGGCAAGAGAGAACCAAAACCAAACACTCGAGCCTATACATAATAAACACAAAACACACAAAACACTGGGCCGTGGACCCAGTATCGTGACAGTACTAGAGACTACTATCACTGTACTAGTGATAGCTGTTCGCAGAGGTATGACGAAGGTCAGTAAGGTTCTTATTTTGCTCCTTCATCCATAAAAGAGCTACCTGATTGGCCCCCCAGATTCTGCAACAATGGTGGACAGATGGAATAGAAATCTCACCTTTCAAAGCTGGAAACAGGCTGGCTGGTAGCACAGAGATGACTCAAAGGGTGAGAGACTGGTTGCAGAAGATGCAGAATTATAGGCATACTCGATCCAAGAAAGCTTTTGGCTCCATGTGAACTGATTGGAAGATGCGACACACCAAAGTACTGCCCCCAGGTCCTAATTCGCCCTCTCCGCTTGGCCACTGGTCTGGTGATGAAATCCAGAAGATAAGCTCACCTGCCCTCCCAGGATGGAACCTGACCACCTCAGTGAAAATGGTTTTTCACAGAATCCTGCTGATCACTGTGCCTATAGTAGACAGTCTGACAATGAATAATTGGATTATCGCTGCAAATAATAGGGATACTCTAAGCACTATAAAATAAATGTTGAGGGAAAGATTTTAAGTCTTTGGAAGACTTAAACATTTCCAAGGCATTGACTTTAGATATTAGGAGATGATAGGCAGCTTGATTTATGTAATGACATGTGCAAGATCTGATTTAAGTTGGATTGTCACGAAACTATTACTATACCTACAATACCTATCAGGACCAAAAGTACAATACTGGATAACAGCCAAGCATGTGTTGAGGTACTTAAACCGAATAATGAAACAAGAGTTGTGTTATAAGAAAAGGGAAGAAAAACGTGAACTTGTAGCATATTGTGATGCTGATTTGGCCACAGACCTAAATGACAGACGAAGTACAGCAGGATACTGTTTTAGTCTGACCAAGAGTGGTTCTGTTATTTCATGGACGTTTAAGAAGCAGCCAATTGTAGCTTATCTAAGCAGAGTATATGGCACTTGGCTGCCACTACACAAGAAAGTTTATATCTTTCAGTTATTGACTGAGATGTAAAGTGGGGGTCAATATACTCATGTAAAGATCTTTGAAGACAACCAAAGTGCAATTGCTTTGTCAAAGAAACAAGTATGTTGTCAGAGATGTAAACATGTCGACATCAGATATCATTTCATAAGCTCTGCTGTCAGTGACAGAAAGGTAGTCATTGAATATTGACCAACGGCAGATATGGTTGCAGAGGTTTTGACTAAGCCTGTGACAAAGTTTAAAGTTGAAAAATCTGCAGCTTACTTATTTGCCATGTAAGCAGCTAACCAGCTGTAAACTGAACGGTTATACAAAGAATGTAAGTTTAATGACACAGAAATTAATGCACTAATGAAGGAATTTGTCCTTCTTCTCAAAAAAAAAAAGAAAAAAAAGAGCCCGGTACCCAGAGGAGAGGAGGATGGATGAATGATGCCTGCAGAGAGAGATTGGGTAATGTATTTTTCTATTGCATCTGTGACAAGTAGGAGGCACGACACGACTACGCTTCAACACTCTCCAACATACTTTTATTTACAGTTGTCGTTCACAACTCTTGTCAGGACCCTGACACTACTACTAACAACTGGCTGTGAGATCAGTTTCATGATCAATAATATGGTCTGACATGACCATTGATCAATGTCCATGAGCACCATTCAACTCTCTGTGAATTAATTGTTCATGTTAGGGTTAGTGGGGGTTAGGGTTGAATTAATAACTGATCAACAGATTGATTTACTCTGCTTTAGAGAAACCTAATTACTACAAGATGATTACCGTATATCTTCCTTTAGTAGCGCTTATTTTAAAAATTATCCGGCTGGCCTGGCATTTTTAAGAGACCGGCGGTTGTTGGAGACCGGCTCTTATTCCCTTCTCAGACAGAATTGTCATGGAAGTGAGAGAGAAAGATGACCCAGGTGCGGTTTTTAGACTGAGGGGCAAAGACAGTGCGTTTACTTACAGTGTTCCAAACGTATTCCAACAGTTCACAAACAATGCAGTTCCCAATTGTGCTCCTCCTTTGCTCCCGAGTGTCTCCTTGTCTGTGGTAGCCCAGTGCACGAGTGGTGCTCCCTGAAACTTCTCACCGCCCGACTCTCCAGGAGAGGAAGTAAAAGACCAGAAAATCACAGTTAGCAGGTTTGCTAGCCGACAGTTCTAGTTCAGTGTAATAATCCCACTTCTACGGTCACCGCGCATCCAGTTTAAATGCCGCTGGTCATAGATGACGGCTGATTGGAAACAGCTGGCCGAGTGATGGTAAATGGCCTGCATTTGTATAGCACTTTACTTAGTCCCTAAGAACCCCAAGGCGCTTTACACTACAATCAGTCATTCACCCGCTCACACACTGGTGATGGCAAGCTACAATGTAGCCACAGCTGCCCTGGGGCGCACTGACAGAGGCGAGGCTGCCGTACACTAGCACCACCGGGCCCTCTGATCATCACCAGTAGGCAAACATGGGGTTAGTATCTTGCCCAAGGATATTTGGCATGTAGACTGGAGGAGCCTGGGATCGAACCACTGACCTTCCGGTGAGGAGGGGACCAGCTCTACGTGGGAGGACCAATGACAGCACGGAGGGACTTCTGGGTCGAAGGTCGCCCGGCTACTATTGGAGACGGGCGTCTATTTGTTGTGACATGTTTTCAAAATGGCGTTTATTAGAAACCGGCATTTAAAAGAGACAGGCTACTAATGGAAGATATACGGTATGTTAGTTTAAATGATTCAACAGCCCTGAGTTATACTAAATGACAGAATCATCAGAGCACAGACCAAGGAGGGGTGGTGGTAGCAATCTTCCTCTCCAGCTTACTAATCAACCAAAGAACAAGACACAGTTTTATTTCATTTGAAAGCCTTATGCTTAGCCTTGTGCACCTTAGCTGGAAAACTCAAAATCCAGTTTTATTTGTTGTTATCGGTCATGAATCTGCACCATACTCAGAGTTTCTGTCTGATTTCGACTTTAATCACACTCTAAATCTTGTTTTGACATAAGGCATCTACCAGTAGTTTGTGAAATCCCTCCTTTATCTGATAATTTTTTAATAACAATTAAATTTACAATAGTGGATTACACAGCAGTGGGGAGTAGATTTCATTACAGGGGACGTCTTTCTGAAAGTGCTGTAACTAAGTTTAAGAATATTATTCTTTAACTCCATGCACCAACACAGCAGTTACCTGAATGCGTCTCCCACAGAGGTTAATAATCATGTTAATAATTTTATATCTTCACTGTGTACGACTCTGGACACTTAAGCTCTGAAAACGAAAGTACCTGACTCCCTTGTTATAACTCTCAAACGCACACCTTAAAACAAGTAACTCAAAAGCTGGTAAGGAAATGGCATCTCACTAATTTAGAAGAGTTTTTTTATAAACACAAAAAGCTCTCTGTAAAGCTAGAACATCTTACTATTCATCCCTGATTGAAGAAAATAAGAACAACCATAGGTTTCTTGTCATCACTGTAGCCAGGTAGACATAAACAGCTCTGTTGAGCCAATTGTAGCAGGATTATTTAAGCCTATTCTCAATTGGTAATCATGTCTGTTTTGAGTCTGCTAACCTATTGCCAGCAGGGGGACTGTAGACGAGGAGGATCTGTCACCTGCCTCTCTATGCTCACTGACGGTCACATTTTCTGGCATCTCTGTTGCTCGCTGCCTGTTCGGATGGATGTGTACAGGTCCACTGATGCAAAGCCTGTTGCTTGTGGCGTCTCCTGTTTGTGTTGGGATGTGAAGTGTATCACTCCTCCCCAGGCGAGCATAATACAATGGAAGGGAAATTACTCGCATGTTGTGTCACCTGTTGCTGCTCGGTCAGGAAGCGTTCCTCTCCTGTCCAGGCGGGGTAGTTTAGCAGGCTGGATATCATAGCTGACGTTGCTCTGCGGGATGCCCTACTGTTTTGTTCTCATTTTACTTTCCTATTTTCTGCTTCTCTTTTGCTCTCGGTTGTGTTGCTGTAGGTTTTTTTTTTCTGATTTGTGCATTGGTATTGATTGGGTCAGCTGCATTGAGTGTTGCTTTGCACACTGTTTTGCCACTTGAGCAGCAACTAATTTTAATGTGTGTGAGCGTGTGTACCTGTCTGAGGTGGGCCTAACTTTGTATTATGTTTATTTGAATAAGCATTGTTTAACTTCTGTTATCTAAGAATTGTTAGGTTAATTTGTTGTTATGTTTTGTTTAGGTAAAGTTACTTTAAGGCAGTGGTTCCCAAACTTTTTTTTTTACTAGGCCCCCTGTGCGCCCCCCCTCCTCGGCACAAATACATCCTCCAACCACACGTATTTTGTTTTCAAACTCCATTGCAGTTTATTTCACACCTCAAACCTCTCGTAAACATTTAAACAAATTAAATGTAAACTGCAATAAATTACAGGTTGCAATAAAATAAACTACTACCTATTTTCAATAAGAGAAAAACAAACCATCTTTGCGGTGTAATTACTTTTTGTGTGGTTGTTTTTTTTTTTGTTTTTTTTTTACTGTTTAAGAATTTTCAACATTGCTATCAATACATTTTTCAAAAACGACCTCTCTGTGCAAAATGGGTTTAAAAACATAAACAAATGTGGGATACCGTATGTCTGTTATTTTGGACAGCCCAGCGCGTGCTCCTGACACAGGGGAAACACATTCTATCGCGGATACCTACCATTGTGCAGATGAAGCCAAAGGCAAGACATGCTTCATCATATTTTTTAGTCTTTGGTTTGGAAGAATTTTTGGCGATGCTTCATCTTCTGCTTTGTGTTCATGTGGGAGCCCCATCCAAAACCTGTCCATCATGCTGGCAGTGTCCAAGCATTCCTTTTAAAAAAGATTATCCATTCATCTTTGCTAAAGCAGTTAAGGCAGGATCAGGTAATTCTTCCTTAGTTAAGTTGCAATAGGTCTAGGCTTCTTGGGGCTTCCCATGATGAGTGTTTCTTATTCAGCCACCTTTTTCACTCACAAGTTTTCATAGGGGGTTTTATGATGGCCAGGGTTTTCTCTGTCTTCTTTGTATTATTTCTGGGTCTTTACTTTATGGTATAAAGCATCTTGAGGCAACTGTTTGTGATTTGGTGCTATATACATAAAATTGAATTGAACTGAATCAAAAAGACAACTAGGTACAGAAAATAATATATATATGCATGAGGAGAAGAAGTAGATACAAAGAAATGCTGGAGAACACTGCAACAAGAACAGGACAATTTGAGAGGCAACAAGAAAACAGGGGAGGTATTTTGTCATGAGGGAGAGTAATGCCTCTTCTCCACAGTACCTACTTAACTCGACTCGACTCTACTAAACTTGGTGTTGGTCGTTGTCCATTACAATTGAGTACCACCTTATTGTGCTTGGGGGTATTGTAGCAAATTGATCAAAATCCCCATGACATCATGTGTATGCCACACAAACCATTGGCCATTGGTACAGTTTGTGGTTTGTGTAGAGCTATTTTGGTTGTTGCTGGGATTCAAAAATGGGTTTGTCTTTTGTGACGGATTAGCTGTCATTATTCATCAAGTCACACCAGTGACTGGCCAATTGGTGGCAAGCAGTTACATATAACACATCATGGCTGGTTTGGTTCAGGCATAGAAACTACTTGGGTGAAGTTAGAAAAAGATAGTCTCAGTCCATTTAGTTAACTCCTTTTTTTTTTTTTATAGCTGTATCTCATCACCCTGCTCTGGTCATTGCATGAATTTTAATTATGAGATCATGACTGATGCAATGCAATAAAAGTTAGATATAATTTCATTAGATAAACAGTTTTTTTTGTTTGTTTGTTGTTTTTAATTTCTCTAGGCAGGACATTAGTGTGTATGGAACAAACTCTGTTTATTGTCAGCATTAGAAACCAATGATAGGATCAAAAGATCCTGAATGGCAGATGGTTTTGCACCATTTCCTCTGTGGTGTTTGTTGTGAACACAAGATTTTTTGAAAAGACCACACAGATCACCTACATAGATTTTATTTCGTGTTGAAGGGCATGGGAGTCTGAAAGAATAGCAACACTCTATGAGCAAGCAATTTGCAATGGTTTTAAAGAAAGCCTTTCTCTAACAAGAAGAGACATCTTTTTTCTAATCTTGTCCTTTCTGGCAACTTTTGTAATCGGAATTGTGATCTGAATGCAAGGTGGTGCCGAACACATTGTGCTTTGCAAGAAGAGCTATATAAAATTTCTACAGGCTCCTCTTGTGAATCTTTTATCTGTTTATTTATTCAATTATTTTGTGTTATTTAGGATATTACATTATATGTGGTATGGCCTGACGTTGTCTAAGGCAAGACAGGCAAGAGAAAACAAAGAGGAGGTGGGTAGAAATGGGGGAATAGAAAGAAACAGAAATGAAATACGCAATGTATCGCCAATGTAGTAATTTCTTTTGCTGCTTCTTATAATTCTTATCAATTTATTCTTATTCTGTGTTCTGTTGATTCTTCTTCTTACATGCATTCAGTATCCACTTTGTTAGCCATGTGTATATTTTTATTATAGAAAAGAAGTTTTCATATGCCACGTCAACATCTTGAACATAGATGTTACTCCAGTCTTGGTTGCTGAGATCTTCCCTAAAGCGGCAAATTCCTTCTTGTGTTTTATGTCTAATTAATTTTTTATTAGGTTCACATCTGTTAATCCTGGCGTAGCTCTGTACTGTTGCAAAAACTGGTAGATGATCACTTAAGTCATTTATTACTAATCCACTTCCAACATTCCTGTCAACAACATTAGTGAAAATATTATCGATAAGTGTAGCACTATGTGAAGGAGATCAAGGGATAAAGACTAATGCTCCGCGTTTTATGGGTGAAATCGGTGACATCACTGTTTGTGATGTCACCGATTTCAGTCAACAAATATATATTTAAATTACCACAAATAAATGTCAAACTGCAATGACAGGTAATGTCTTAGAAAACTGTGCTAGACAGTCCAGGAACTGAGACTTCAACTATTAAAATCTATGGTTGATATTACATTATCCATTATTACATTTTGATTAAACTGATAGATAGATAGATAGATAGATAGACAGATAGACAGACAGACAGACAGACAGACAGACAGACAGACAGACAGACAGACAGACAGACAGACAGACAGACAGACAGACAGACAGATGTTTTAGGTTTTAGAGAACATAGTTGTGAGCTAAGCAGGAAAGATAAGGGAGAGGAGAGGGAGAGCAGTGCGACCACCTCCGTTGAGTGCCAAGAGAGGTTAGTATAATATTCATATTTTTAATCAAGTTTATGGGTATAGAAATTATTTTTCAGGGTCTATATTGTTTTCAAAGTCCCAGGGTCTGTGATCAGTATACTCAAAGGGTGTTAGTCCCAAATCCTTATATATGATGCTCATATATGGTTAAGGTTCATTTTCACTTTACTGAGAAAAGTGATTATTATCATAGTTTTGTCATGTTATATGATTTATATATGTATATATAGTTGGCTGTTAAGAATTCCTAATGAAGAATTATAATTTTTATTTAACCTGTCATAGATTTGAACATTTCTTATATTTATCCACATCTGAACGTTTTTTAAAGATCACAACTTTTTGTTTTTCTTGTGTTCCTTTGAGTTTGATGTAGAAATTGCAGTTTTCAGTCCATGTTGATTGAATCTTGTTCTGTCTTCTTAGTATTCGTGCTTGTCGCGCTATGTCTGCACTTTTCTTTGTCTGATGCTTGTTTATGTATTCATTGGTTCCTCTCAGCTTATTAGCTTGTCTTAGTAGCTCCTTCCTTGATTTTCTATTCACAAAACCTATGATTATATATGGTTTTCCACTATTATTTTTTTAAGGCAGAATGGCAAGCCTCAATATCTTTACTATTAATAGTAATTTCCTTGCCACTGAAGAAATGTACAATTTGTTGCTCCAAAGACTCAACGTCAGTAGGCTCACTGCCTTCCTCTGCTACTACAGCACTGGCATACGTTCTATGTTTGGTCTCCAATCCACTTACTATTAAGTCATTCATACGGGTGTGCTGCTCTAGGTCTGCCACTCGGGACTCAAGTAGAGCTATTTTTTTTGTCCTTTTCTTCATTTAGTTTTTGCAGTTCTTTAATCTGTCCCATAATATCCAATAGCAACTTCTGTTGTTTGGAGACATTAGAAAGCTCTCCTGACATATAATTTAGAGATTTCTTAATCTCCTCAGAGACTGCGCCCTTCTTTGGTGGCATTTTGTATGCAGCTTGATTAAGATGTAAAACCTGTTTAGTTGTTGGTGCCTGCTGGAGGATCCTGGGCCTAGAGAAATAAATGGTGAGGGGGATCTTTTACATTTTGAAAGGAGCCAATTCAGTCTAATAATATATTAAATACCATGTTGAGGCTTTCATTTTTAGTATCTACATGGATGTTAAAATAACCCACGATAATCTATCTGAGCTGAGCGGTAGGTGGACAATAGATAACAAAAAATAAAACTACTATGACCTGGATGACTGAGAACCTACAGAAAATGCAACACAACAAATACCCTGACTACTGTGGTTTAAAATTCCATTTAGTTCTGACAGACAGAGTAAAATCATGTTGCACCATGGCTAAGATAAAGAAAAGAAAAGATGGACAAGCAGTACTGAAGAAACGCAAAAAAGGACAAAGTGCAGGGCACATGCTGTGTTTTTCTCTACACAATAGAGAAAAACACAAAGATGGGAACCAGCAGAACAAGATGTAAAAGGGACCTAAAGGCACCCAAGACCACAACCAAAATCAGGAGCAGTATTTTGCTGTTAGTGTTTCACAACGAAGCTCACTCCCAGATACAAAATACCGAACTGGCTAACCTAATGTTAACTCAATTCTTCAATCTAGCTCTAATAATTGACCACAAGTGAAGTACTTGGTACCACAAAAGGTAGTGTGATCTCTCAGTATAACTGTGTTAAAAGCTTCCTGCAACATGACTAAGACAAGTGCGCAAACAGATTAGCTGCCTTCAAACAAGATTTATTTTTCTGAGCATCCATGTTTTCTGCTTCATTCCCAGTTCCCACCCCAGTGTCATAATGGTAAATCGTGAAATTCCTCAGCATCAGGGAAACAATGAATCACATCACAGGACGTCACAGAGAAAGAAGCTGGCTTATGCTCTCCATTAAACAGACAGACAGACAGAGGCGCACACACACACACACACACACACACAAACACACACACACACACGCACGCACGCACGCACGCACGCACGCACGCACGCACGCACGCACGCACGCACGCACGCACGCACACAGAAGGTCAGACTGTCGAAGCCATAATTACAGGCTTTAGATGAAGACCAGTTAAAATTTCACTGGAGCAGAATGGTAGAGCACTAACAGGGCCAGCACACTGGAACTAAGACCACTGTGTTTTTCATTACTCATCAAAAATTTGAATTCCGGTTCAAAAACATGTCCAAATCTAACAAAGCGATCAGCATTTGCAGTAAAATGTCAAATTTCATGTTCTTATATGTCTATGATATCATCAGGACAAATCATTCAGCTTTATTTTAGACGTAATCACAGGTTCACAGTCAGGTTCAGCCCCTTCCATCCACTACATTTGAAATTAATTAATTTCTTTTAGATTCTAAGAGTAATTATTTTTTTGTCTGAGAGCTTCTTGGTGATTTCTCTTCCCCAGTTTCAGAGTGCTCCTTCTCAGTTCCCCTGTTTCCCTCTAGCTGTCGTCATGGTGATGCTCAGCTATGCAGAGCCTGAATACAGTTAGCAGCTTTGAGGAAAGAGGCCTTTGTTACCCACAACCCCCATTACCTCCTATTCTGTCCTCCCCTTTTCTCCCCCTTGAACACTTTCTGTTAATGTCAGCTTCGTCTTCAGCAAAAGAAACTCTAATCTCGGTCATATGTCCAGGAGCAGCATTTACCAAATACACCAACACAACCCCAGTGGTCTAAAACCATATGTCCAGTAAGATTCCTCTTTTCATGTGGTATGTAGTATGATTTCTTAGGTTCACATTCAATTTGATGTTTGGACCATTTTGTATTAAATTAAATGAGGGCTTTAAATGATTTCCGAATAATTTCATTCTGTTTCTATTTACATTTTACACATTGTCTCAGCTTTTCAAGAAATAAGGTTGTATAAATCTATACTTGGTGATGGCAACAAACTAGGAATACACAGAAGCCATACTAGAATCTACTCTGTAATATACAGTCATTAGAAAGGAGTCCAATCTAATTTTAAAAGCAGAGAGCTAGATTTTCTCCAAAATCTCAGAAGCTCATCTTTTACTTGTAGTCAGTTTTCTAGGACATCGATCAAGCATCTTACAAGAGTGCTAAGTTGGGTCGACATCTGTGAAGGCAACACCATTTGATTTACATCATTTTCAGTTTAGTGAAAAGTACACTACACACTGCGTCAGGATAGAAATTCTTTATTATGTGATAAAGTCTAAATTCTGTTTCAACATGCTGTCCTCCTTCCTTCTAATACAAAAAGAATGCTATCAGGATTTTGCAAGTTTCCGCCATGCTACTCCCATATAGTACTCAAAAATCCTAATTGCACATTGCTTGATGTGCATGACATTGTGCATTGATCAACTGCCTGACAAGTGGACCAGCACAGGGAAGGGAAGCGACAGTGCAGTTCACCGAGAAAAAATATCAAGAATAAAAAAATATGGCATGATAAGCACAGATAATGTCTGCAGTGTTCGTTGCTTTTAAAACACGGTTTCATGTCAGCTCTTTGTATGTTAGAACTTTATTCTTCCCCACAGCTGGCTGACCGTCCAATAACATCACAAGCAGGGGCAGGCCAGGTCTGTAGCTCATATTTTAGACACTGTCCCCATCTGAAAAAGAGATGCTCTCTGCAGAGAGACAGACAGTCTGCTGTCTACCTGGAGTTAACATGCTACCATGTCCCTTTAAGGGGATGCCTGGTACCAAAGCATGCTAGCAAAATGCCCCTTCAGCATAACAGAGCCACTTGATAGACCTACTTTAGAGTCCCAAGGTTTCAGGCATTTGTTGAATTTGTCATTATCTCAATACATGTCTAGTTTTACTTAATATGATAACTGTATGTCATCTGTAAGTATATCTTACTTTGAATAGTAGTTTGAATATCAGTATATAGTGTATCCTTCAGTGTGTCTCTAAAACTGTCTGAGCATTCCCAGTTTTTCATTAAGACATTAACAAAAGAATTCAAAATTTATCTCAGAGGGGATCTTGACCTCACTCTTTTGCACTTACAGGCAGCAGTTAATCAACAGTTTCTGTATGACCAGCTGACTTGCAGATCTCAAACAATGGCGGTGCCTGGACAGGAAGTAAGGTCATTACACAGACATCCCACAGAAATGATCAAGCCTCTTAGAGCTATTGTCATTGTCTTTCTGGGAAAATAATTGAGATAATCCTCACTATTCTTAAGGGGGATAAGGTTTTTGATGTCATTGTGTCATTTTGTGGTGTAACTCTGTGTTCTAAATCATCAAGGTTTCTTAAAAATATCTATTGTCCTAAGAACATTGCAGAGAAAACACGAACAATCAGATAACCCCACTATGACAAAGTACTTTCCTTTTAAAAGGAAAAAAATTCTCCAACATAACCTGGATCAGGAAGGGGCAGTCATTTGGTGTGACTGATTGGAGACTGGAAAAAGACCGACCCACCGACCATCTATCCATACATGTTCTGCTTATCCAGGGCCAGGGGGCAGCAGTCCAAGCAGAGGAGCCCAGTCCTCCCTCTTCATGCCACCTCCAGCTTTTCTGGGGAAACACCGAGGCGTTCCCAGGCCAGCTGAGTATGACCTTGGCCTGCCCTGGGGCTTCCTCCTCGTGGGACATGCCCAGAACACCTTGCTCAGGAGATGCGCAGGAGGCATCCTTGTCAGATGCTCGAACCATCTCAACTGGCTCCTTTCAATGTAGACGAGCAGGTCTACTCTGAGCCCCTCCCGGATGGCCAAATTCCTCACCCTATTTCAAAGGGAGACGCCAGTCACCCTCAGAGAAAATTCATTTCTGCTGCTTGTATCTTCAATATCATTCTTTCGGTCACTACACAATTCTTGTGACCATAGGTAAAGGTGGGGACTCTCTCAAGGGGCTCTCTTTTCACCACAACGGACCCATACAGTGTCCACAACACTGCAGCACCAATCCGTCAGCAACTTGGGGGAGCAACTCATCCCTGACCCAGAATGGGCATTCCACCCTCTTCCAACTAAGGACCTGATATTTGGAAGTGCTGATTCTCATTCCAGCTCCTTCAAACTTGGCTGTGAACTGGTCTGGTGCAAGCTGGAGGCCACCACCCAATGAAGCCAACAGAAACATATCATCTGCGAAAAGCAGAGACAAATTTCTGAGACCACCCAAGTGGAAGGCTTCCTGTCATGGTTTGCTGTGTTTGCTGTGGCAGTGGCAAGAGTTGGACTCAGATGCAGGACTCAACTGAATGAGGCAGCTTTATTGGCTGTGCAAAAACTGAAACACTAGATAAAAGAAAACAACCTAAAACTGGAAGCTAGAAACTTAGAACAGACTAGAAAAAAGAAGGAAAATGAGGGGCACAAGGAAACACACAGCAACATGGGATGATGACATGATGACAAGCAGAGGAAGACAGAGGACTAAATACACAGAGGATAACAAAGGGATGTGAAACAGGAGGAAAACACAGCTGGAATCAATCAGACTAACAAGACAGGGAATCAAAACTGAAAAAAAATGCACACAGGACAGGAGATTTTCAAAATAAATCAGGAAACATGAGACACTGACTGAATACAGGCAATGGGGGGAGCGAGAGACACGACTGGGAACCAGATGAATAAACATGGAGACAGAACTTGGCATACATGATAGACATGACAGACTACCCAGGGAGGCACAAAAAGGAACAGACTAAAATGAACAAGAAACTAAACTGAAAATAAATGCCACATAAGAACATAAGAAACATAGAAACACTGGGTCATAGACCCAGTACAATGACACATCTGCCAGTTGGCTACACCTAGAAATTCTGTCCATAAAAATTCTGAACAAAATCAATGATAAGTCTGGGAGAATCCAACACTGACCAGGAACAAGTCCAACTTATTGCAATCAATTCGGCCCAAGCTCTTGCAACAGGTGTATAAGGATCAAAGGGACAAATGGAGAAAGACAAGAGGGAAAAAAACTTAAAAAGACGTCACTTGACCCAGTTGTCTTACATTTACCCCTAACCACATTGACATTATTGTACATGGAACAAGAAATTTTAAAAATATGGTGACTAACCAGATGCTTGCTTTAGATGGCATTACCCATCTCTCCAGGACATGTTCAGTGATCATGTTAAACAAATCTCTAAAACTAGCTCATGCATTTATTACTTCTAGGTTGGACTACTGTAATTCTTTATTATGTGCTATCATTCACTCTAATGAAGTGAATAAAAATCTTCAAATGAACTATTCTTTTGCAAATGATTATATAACTGCTTGACAACTATTCTAAGAATTTTTGAAATAAAAGGAAAACAAAGCAGAATGATAAAGAATGATCTTTCCACAAACCCAGGAACAGACAGAAGGAAAAATATACATAAAGTCTCGGGAAATATCTAACAACAAAATGTTTCATGGATTTGGTTACACAGATATAAAATTTACTCACTCAATTAAGTGTGTGAGTGTGTCATATACAGTATCTGCTACATAAAAAATACAATCACAATATCAAAATAAACCCTTAATAAAAGATCTTACACCTCCATCAAGTTACTCCGTCAGGTTTAAAAAAACAACAAAAAACTCTTATAACACACACACACACACACACACACACACACACACACACACACACACACACACACACACACACACACACACACACACACACACACACAAAACAATAAAGTCCAGTA
>VURO01049576.1:101799-122614 GCA_015108175.1 Pelvicachromis taeniatus | reverse complement strand
AACACCAAAAACACACCGCCCCCCCCCCCCCCCCCCTCCCCCTTTCCTGGCCTGAAGTGGCTGCCAGGTGCTCTGGTACAAACTGGCTGCACTGGGTTTGATCTTTTTCCTTCAGTGAATCTGACCCGCCTTCTACACAGCAGTATGAGGACATTAATGAGAAGCACAGTATTGATTTTCTATGAAAACACTACACTGCTTTGTTGCATTTCCTTAACCTTGGCTTCCCTGAACTCAGAGCTGCCCAATTCAATTTTTCTCAGTTGGATTTTCATCTCTCTCTCTCTCCCTCTCTCTCTCTAGGGAAAATTTCATTAACTCCTTTTTTCCAGTGGTTGGCATCTGCTGTCCCGCCCTCATTTTAGTTAGGGGCAAAAAAGAAAACACAGCTAAAGCAAACATAGTTTTTCCAAACTGCACTCTGTCCGTGCTCAGAGGGATGTGAGAAGGTTAAATTTACATGTGCAGTTCTGACAATTTCCAAAATATGACTTTCTACATGACAGATCTGCACTGTCACTTCTCAACAACTCCTGAATCCAGAGCTCGAGGAGAGCAGCTTCCCGCTCGCAGATGAGCGTCGACAGCCTGTGTTTCACGCTGCGTTTTAAGCTCATTTGGGCTCAACAGTCTTGGCAGGTCAAAGCAGAGCTGTAAGCACCATCAGACTTGTCACTGAGCAGAGCTTTTGGGATGTTGGTGGTCTGTTTAACAGGCGTAACATTTATCCTCTGTCAGCCTGGTAGGTGGTTGAACCAACACTGTGCCTCTGGATGGAGCACAAAGTTAAGTCCTGCAACCTGTTTGCCTTGTGTCACCATGAGAGCTATTGTTATATCAACTATGATGGGTACGTTTAGGAATCTTCAGTGTTCCACGGATATGACACGTTCAATAAAATGTAATCCTACATTCTAGCTAAAATGTCTGAGGCTGTCAGACGAGAGTGGTGAATGCAGGAGTTTCTCCCTTATAGTCCAGACTACAAAATTGCACGTCTCCAGCCCCCTGCCCAGTGTGTAAACTCCTGATGTAAACTAGGTCGGTGCAGAGAGAGAGCGCGAGCGAGAGAGATGCTGCTGGGAGCGTTGAATAATTCAGCCAAGTCCACTGAGCTCTGATAACACGAGCAGAACAACAGCAGCGTATAGACTCTGTGCAAGACAGCCGGAGAAGGGAATCGCTTCGTATGAACAATGCATTGCACCCTGTGTGCAGTCAGTTCGTTTCGCTTGTGTTTTCAAATCAAAAAATGTGCATGCAAAAGCTCAAAGTGAGCAAAATAAAGACAATCATACTTAGATCTCTGTGTTACAGCCTGATTAGTGTGGCATTAAAATCCTTCCTCTTGATTTTTAGACAAGCAAAGAGCAAAAAGTGAAAAAAAAAAGAAGCTTAAACGTCCTTCTCATCTAAAACTCAGCATAAGGCTTTGATCAGCATAACCTGCCATATGTCAGAGTGTGTTTACTGCACTCCTATTATATGCAGAGGTTGTTAACTTTTACAACCTCTTTTGAATGATGGGGGAAGTGCATACGTATTCACAAAAAACAGTTGAGGAAATCTCCTTTTTTTTTTCATCGCTGACTTTCTGCCGTGTCTGCCAGATCCAAGTGAATTAGATGTGGATGCAGACGTGCTCATAAATCTTACAAACACTGAGGTAACGTGTTTCAGACTTGCTTACCAGGTGTAATTTGTCAAGAATGGGTAACTCTATTCTTCACAGAGCGTGCACCCTTCCACCTCAGTGGCGTGCTACAGCCAATAGGGCTCAATGTTCAGTGTGGCATCTCTACATCAGGCCATGGTAGAGATGTCATCGAGACCAAGACAAGTCAGGTTTTTCTTCTGTATTTTCGGCTGTGATAACTTTTTGGGGGGTTTTTTAAATTATATTTTCTTTGTATTTCATGATTCATGGCTACACACATGTCAATTCTCATTTGGTTAAAACTATGATATGCTACCAGTAGAGATGCACATTTAAACAATTTGTTGTCTTAAGTAGAGTCAAATTGTAACCCTTTTATTAAAATTAGTACTTTTCCCATCAATATTTTAAATACATTTTGCAAATAATATTTACTTCAGTAGCTTTTTGCAGATTTCTGTATGTTGAAATGTGATATTAATAGCCTTAATTAAGCAATGTCTGTGATAACTTCCTGCGCTGCTACCCTCCAAAGGACTGCAAATACCAAGATTCAAATAAAATGCTGATAATATGCGTAATGTGAATTCTCAAGTCTTCTTTGCAGAATGAGCCAATCAGGGAGTCAGTAAGGAGGTAAATCATCCCTATTATCTTCACAAAACACTAACTGTAGGGACAACATCTTCAGGGCTTAGGGATGCTGCAGTGACAGTAAGGTCTTATCACTGACTTTAACTCCATGCTAATTAAGGAAAATTTTCAGCCAACAATGCTGCTCTAATCTTGAGTAGATTCCCTCCAAGGAGTCTGATCTGTAGGCACAACACAGCTGAGGGAGCAGAGAAGACTGTCGCTCTGATAAACAAGGAATTACCTCGATACATCGGCACGCTACTACCTGATGCTGATGATTTACTGTATGTGTGATGATGTCAGGAAGCAACGCAGAGAAATCACTTATTCTTTTACTTTCTTTGCAGATAAATGACTGTAAGGTAAAATTATGAAGTTCTAGCACGAGTCACAGGTCAGATTTCTCACATGTTGAAGTTTGCATTCTGTCTTCTGCTCCTTTTTTTTCACTCCTCCTTTTGTCAATTGCCACCGCAGATCATCTGCCTCCATCTCACCTCATCCCTAGCTTCCTCCTTTGTCACACCAACCCTCTACAAGACCTCTTTTACTACATCCATGAATTTTCTCTCTGGTCTTCCTCTTGTCTTCCTGTCTGGCAGCTCCCACACTTAACATCCTTTAATAAATGCAGTCAGGGTAGGGGGTTCACAGTTTACTCCCAGTGCCGAAGTCAAACCCTGGATAAATAGGGAGGGTTGTGTTAGTGAGGGCATATGGCACATAATCTTGCTCTAATCAATCGTGTTCATAAGAATGAAGTTGGAACAAAACAGAAATACAGTATAGAGGTTACTTCGTGTTGGAGACTGGTGTAATCTGGGAAGTTATGTTAGGCTGCTGCTATTCTGTTTTTATCCAACAAACATAACCTGTATCTTACACCTCTGCTCCTGTGTTTTTTGTACTTTGAGAAAGGCTGATACACATGTGCAATAAACCATCCAGTTTGTGTAGGGAGTTTTGGAAAGTCCAATGTCAGTAATACTACCTGAAAATTCAGTAACTGTCTGGATTGCTTTGTTCCAAAGTGATTAATGACTGAAGTGGCCTAGGCACACAACACAGCTCCAGGATCATGGTTCAGCTGATGCTAAACTCTGACAGGTGGAGGAAGTTTTACAAGTTTAGGCATAATTTTAAAAATGCTGTTTGGGGGGGGGCTTCTTCGTTAGTTGTAGACGTAGATGAAACTAAGATAAAAAGAAGCTGAATGAGAAAATTTGTTTTTCGGGGGGCTTTAAAAGCAACAATTGCAAGTTTTCATTTTCTTCTTCCTTTAATTTGTGAAACTTTTCTTAGATGTTCAAATTTAATTGAATTCCTCTCTCAATATCTGTGAGAGTGGTATTAGTTTTTAATACACTTTATTGGAATAATACCTTTAAGGACTATAAAATTAAACAGCACGAGGCTGTTTATGCAGCGTGAGTGTTGCAATAGATGAATCACAGTTTGAAGAAATTTGCTGCAGATAGGTGAAAGTTTCTTTGCAGGTGGCCCTTGCAGGGATATCTGAAGTGTGCATGATAATGGAGCTGAGTTACCTCCGCCGCCTCCACACCCCCACCGCTACTCTCTCTGTGGCTCTCTGCTCAACACTCTCCCACACACTCCCTCCCGCTCCCTTTATACTCAAGTCTGAATCTTTTCTCCTCACTCGTCCCCTCTGTCACATCGGCTCTGGACTGTCACAGAAACGGCTTGTGATCCAAACCCTTCTCCTGTTCTCTTCACTTACATAAATGCCACATACTGTTGGAACCTGAACCATATTTTTAGACTGGCACAGACAGGGCCGATAATGATGCCAGCCATCAACAGTCCTATTATGTAACATGGACAGGGAGAGGCGGATGCACATGCATGACACTTTTTTTTCCCCCAAAACCACACTATACTCTTTCTATATCTGGCAGGTTTGTTTGAGGACAGGTACAAGCCTTCACATGCACAGTAAACACTGAGCTGTGTGTCTGTGAACTGCATCCATACTACAGTGCTAAAAGCAATCTTTCAGCAACCCACAGCATGCTATGTTGTCTGGCAACTCTGCAACAAAGCCCAACATGGATGTTACTTTAGTGTTCAGCCACCTGTGAATGTTTTTGTTTTATGACAGATCAGTTAAAAACAAAGAGTTTGTTTCATAAAAACTTTCAAAAGGCAAGACGATCTGTCAAATATACAATGCACATAAATTTTAAAGGATTTTGGGATCCAGGAAGGTTTTTGAAGAAGCCCTGTGAGATTTTTCTAAGGCATGAAAGCTGTGACATGTGTTGCTGTCTGGGTTTTATCAATTAAAAGGCGCGTTTTTCAGGACCACGGACAGCATCAAATTGGCGTTGCTTCCTCTTCTGGGCATTCTGTACTTTTTCTGTAGCTTCAAAAAGTTCTTGGAAGTGAAATACCTGGGGATGGAATCAGATCAACTTTCACATTCTCTATGTTGTTTTGTCAGAGAATAAAAGAGAAAAGGCAGGAAATCACTGACAGAAATGGTCCTGTTCAGCAGCTGTTTTTGGCAGGGTGGAAACAGTATCTCAACAATAAAGGCTCTTTCAGTATTGAAAAAATACTTACCATTTAAAGAATTATTTAAAGCATCAATGAAGCGAGCAAATGCTGATGAAACACACAGGAGGTAAGCAAAATATGAAGAAAACCTGAAATGTTTAAAAATCTGTATTATCCCAGAGTCATTATTCCACTGTTATCTGTAGTTCAGCTGAATGAATTAAGTACCAGTTCAATAAAAAACTATTTTGGAAGATAAAACTTGAATAAAAGTCTACATGATCAAGAACCTTCAAGACTTTATTTCTCCACAGCTATGTGTGTGTGACTGTAGTAACACATTTGGAGTAATGAAAGGCTGGTTTGGTTTTGTCAAACTATGAATAATAACTTTTACAATTACATGTATAAAGCAGTTAATATTACAAGACAGTATAAAAAATGCATATGTTTCAGCACATGGCTTTCCTCGGGAACAAATACCCGATAAGCACAGGAGGCAGCAATCAGTAACTCACAACATATAGATAATCGAGGTATCTGTGCAACAAAACGTGACACATAACTCTGTATGAAATACAATCACAGCAAGAAAAGGTAAATGGACTGGTACTTAGTAGTGTAGTGTTTTTCTCTCAACTGGAGCACTCTAGTTGGAGTGCTTTCAGCTAAAATTCTTACACTTTTGCCTTAATGAAGGCATCAGGGGCAACTTTGGATATTTCAACATGCAGACTGGAGGAGCTCGGGATCAAACCGCTGACTTTCCAATTAGTAGGGGTGGGTGTGGCTCCCAAACTGCTCATACACATGCATACCTCAAATTGCCCCACATTGCTCTCCAGCATGGTATGAATGTGTGTGAATGTTAGTTAGTTAATTCCACTTTTATCATTCATAGTTTAGCATATCATGATTTCTCAAACATTTACTAAAATGTCTTGATGCATGTTCAAAAAATCCAGGCACGTCCAGATGAACAGAATCAACTTTTTGGGATTCCCTAAAATCACTGTAGTCTTTATGCCCAGCTGTGAAAAAGCCCCAGTATAAGCCCCAAACCCAGTGGAGAGATTATATTTCTTGTCTGGTCTGGTCTGGGAACACCTCCCCCAGGAGGAAGTGGAAAGTCTGGCTGACAAGAAAAATGTCTGGAATATCCTGATTAGTTTGCTGTTACTGCAGCATGATCTTGGATAAGTGGAAGAGGATGGATGCTGTAGTCTTTTCACGCTGAAAGCAAATGTCTGCAGTTATGAGCAATCCATAAAAGATTGCAAAGGTTTTTTAAGACTTTAACTCCTAATTCCCACCATTGCAACTTTGATTTTTAGCCTTGAACGTTTACAGTATACTAGAACATGATGAAGGTTACTGATGACAGTGAGACAGTGGTGATGTGTACGGTATGAGTTACAGATAGGCTCATGGTGGACATAGAGTTACATCAGGGATCATCTCTGAGCCTCTTCTTGTTTATAGCAGTGATGAACAGATTAGATTGACAGACGAGCTCAGGGATGAGTTTCCATGGACTCATGTTCGCAGATAAAATTGCAAATCTGTAGTGAGAGTAGTGAGCAGGTGGAAGAGAACCTGGAGAGGTGGAGGCATCCTCTGGAGAGAAGAAGAATGAAAGTCAGCAGGAGTAAGACAGAATACATGTGTGAATAGTAGAAAGAAAGGTGTAACAATGAAGCTGCAAGGAGTAGATGTAGTGAAGTTAGTGAGTTTAAATACCTGGGGTCAACCACTAAAGCAATGGACAGTGCACTAGAGAGGTGAGGCAAAGAGCGCAGGCAAGGTAGAGCAAGTGGAGACAAGTTCCAGGGGTGATTTGTGACAGAAAGATTGTAGCAAGAGTGAAATGAAAGATTTATAAGATGCTGATAAGACCTGCTATGATGTATTGTTTGGAGACGGTGTCACTAACAAAACGACAGGAGGTACAGCTGTATCCAGCTGTACAGCAGCTGGATAGTGTAGTGGTAAGACTACACACCTTTGGATGAAGAGTCGCAAGTTCGCGGGAGTCGCAAGTTTGATTCCCACCTGGTATCCAGTAAGGGTCCTGGCTAGACCCCACCATGCTGAAACCAAGCCCTAGAATGGCACGGCTACGTCTGCAGCCTGTCCACAGCTTGAACACAAGTGTTTCACTACATGTTCACTATATGTTGTACTGTGTATGTGACAAATAAAATTTGTATTTGAAGCTGAAGATGCTAAGATTTTCACTGGTAGTCACAAGAATAGACAAGATTAAAAATGAGTGACAGCTCATGTTGACCAGTTTGGAGACAAAGTTAGAGAAGTAAGGCTGAGATGAATAAATAGTGGATACAAAGGATGTTGACACAGAGAATTTTCATGGATGTAGTGAAGGAGGAGATGCAGAGGGTTGGTGTGACAGAAGAGGATGATAGGGTAAGATGGAGGCAGACAACCCACTGTGGGGAGTTTTAAAGGGAACAGTGGAAAGTAGAAGATTGTTTCCAACATACCTTTAAATGCACAAACACATGCAATGGGACCATTAAAAACGAGTGGGTGTGCAGGGTGACACGTTCTTTCCACAAAATAGGCAATCCTTTGTAGAAAGTAGAAATTTGGAAAAGACAGAGGGGGAACAGCACTAAACAAAGGATACACATTTAAAACCCATGCTCCAGGTGGGAATAGTTAGCGCTAGCCTGGGAGCAAAAGAGTGAGTAAAAGGAGGGAACTGTAATATAAACATGAACAAGAGGCACATTTAAAAGGGAATTAACAGCAATAAATACAAGATCCAATAAACAGAATGTAGGTCAAGCAGAAGTTAATCAAACAAAACTGAAATGAACAGAGGTTTTAGCGTGACACTTCAGGATGCTGGCAAACAAACCAAGTTTAATGCAGGGATTGATTGCTGTGTGTTTCTCTCCAAATGAAGCGTCTTACCTAGCAGGTAATTAGGAAGTGAGCAGATGCTAGTATTGAGCGCTCCGAGCGCCTGAGAGAGAGGCAGTAATTGTTTTCTGTTGATTACATGGCCTTTTGACAGAAAAATGGGTCACTGCAATAGTGACCACTGCCTGAGAAGACCTCCCGGCTCACAGTTATAACAGTTAATAGTGGAGAAGTGAGAGGATCTCCAAAGCCGATTTCACGTGTTCATGTAAAACACGTGGCTTTATAAAGTCCCAAAATGCTTTGCTTTTAACATGAAGTAGCATTTATGCAACTTATCAACTTACCCATCCTTATTAAAGTCATGTTTTTTGCTGTTATTTCCTCTCATATGACAAATATTTTGGTATTTATAATAATCTGACAGGTTACTTGTGTCATTGCTACACTCACATACTTTCACTTTAAACTATAGAGTACTTTTTGGTCATTTCCTTTCTTTTTTTGTCTCTTTCATTGAGTCAGCTTCAGATTCCTTAGTGGTAAAATTTGCTTCTTTGTCTAAAATAGTACAAAATGCTTTGTTTTTCTTAAATAACTATACTATCCCTAAAAGTATAATTTTATGAAATGCCATAGAAGGAGCTCTAAGCTTTTCTATTTGTTCTTTTTAAAAAATAAAAAAAATGCAGTTAGCACATGAAGAGTAACAACCTGTGCATGGATCGCATGAAAGACACCCTAATTTGCTTTTGTTGAATACTAGCTCCATCTGCTGGTTACTGTTTCACCACTTCTGTTAGATATTAGCAGGCGGTCCTCCCTTACAGCGACCTGTCAGACTGTTATGTTAAGGAGAACTTGTTCACTTTAAAGATTTGTAGGCTTGTCGCAGCTTCATCTCTGTGACGTACTTTTAGTACCATCACAAAAGCAAATGCTTTAATTTATACTTGGTAATGTAGCAGATTAAGAGCTCAAAGATAAATACACACACCCCTTGTTCTTTTACCGCACTTCAACTACTCTTGTTTGCACTGACTGTTGCCCTGACAACCTTATGTCACCCTGTGAAAGTTACAATATCCCTCTGTCTCAACTCCGCTCACCTGCTCAGCTGATTACATCTACAGTATGTGACCCTGAACGGCCCTTTTATCTAACTGCAAAGGAACCAACTTGGCTTCCTTTCCCTGTAGAAAATCTGTAACGTATCCATGACTTCAGAGGCATTTTATGGCCTTGGATTCATTTCCTGTAGACTTACTCTAATATAGGGAACTACTACATCCCTAACCTTAAACTTAAAGCATGCCATTGAAGGCGTGTGCCTATGTAAACAAAATGAGGTCCCCACAACATGAGTAATACCTGCTCACCACAGACATGCACACACATTTTTTTGTTTATCTTTGTGAGAACATTCAGCAGTGTGTTATATTTTCTAGCCCCTTAATCAAGTCCTGGCATCCAACTAAGAAGTGTGTTTGGTTCAGTTGTTTAGGCTATAGTTTAAACCTATTAAAGTTACTTCTAAAACAGTAAAACCATAACAGTGCCTCTCAGTGTTTTGCTTATGTTGGAACTGCAGAAAGATCCCATATACACATGTGGATTTTACTGTTACAGAAGGAAATCTGGATTTGATTATTCTGAGCAAAAATCTGAAGTTTCATAAAAAGAGGGGTTTTTTTTTTTTTTATATCGTGATGATCAATCCATTTATATGACACGGTCTTGCCAAAGTAGGGTGTGGCCTTTTGTGAGTCTGTAGGGAAATATTTATATAGTCATATTTTTTCTATTAAAGAAAATGATCTGATTCAATGTGGTCCAGGTTAAGGCATCATTTAGGCGAAGAAAAAATACAAAGAAATAAAATGCTTTACAATGTTGTCGTGTGTAGATCCTCTTGACCCTGTCCTATTAATGCTTGTCTACCGAGGAAAGAGGTCCAGGCAGTTTTACTGGAATGCCTATCAGCATGCAGCTGGCTTGTTAAATACTCTCCAGAGATTTGTTTTTTTACAGACATATGGCAATTTCTTTCCTTTTTTACTCAAACACAAGAACAATGCTTTTATTTGTTGTACTCCAAATGGAGCAGCTGAGTCACAATAATTAACATTTTTCACATATGCTGTTCAGTTGTTGGGAGGGAACAAAGGACGTTTGTATCCACAACACTGCAAAAGCAACTCACATGTCTGCTGATTCAGAGTTTGCATAGAATATGATGTACAAAGCCAAGGTCAGGATTTCATAAAGGCTTTTCCCAGTCTTTTAAACCTCGTCCATACTGGAGGAATATTCTTCAATCTGGAAGAAGTAAGAGAAACCACAGTTATGTAGCGAGCTGGGCCGTGGCTTCTATTTTGTGGCAGATCCTCCCCCTCGTCTGGAAGCTGTTGAATTTTTCTCCAGATGTGGCGGCCCGATCGCTTTAATGATACACCAGAGTGCAGTGCAGGCGGAGAGTTAACAGAAGTAGAGGTTGAAAATAACATAAACGAGACTGCATGAGAAGCGGGGCTGGAAAGTAAGCTTGTTGTTTAAGTTTTATGTTTGACTACTGTCTAAAAACAAGACTTATTTTGATTTAAGCAGATTTCATTTACATTTGGGACTTTAAGAGAGGCAACATCTGCAGTATACAGGCAATTTATTGCACAAATAGGAAGATGTTTCGGTTTTCCAGCTTAGGAAAACAAAAAAGGCGATCTCTGAGATTATCCAATCTTTGGACAGCATCACTGAAATGGAGAGTCAGGAGTAGGAGGTTTTCATACTAAATGTGATCAGGATGCCACACCGGCTCTTCTGTGATGATGAGCTGTAGCTAACTGCAGCTGAGAGTGTATGCAATAAGAGCTATTTTTATATTTCAGTATCAGTCTACTTTTAAAAGTTTGCAGGTTAAGTAAGATTTGCCAACATGCTGCGTGTGTTCTCTAATAATCAGTGAGCAATACAGGAATTTCCTCAATGAGACATTTGAGACCTGCAGGCCGACTTGCTTTTTTTCTACTCTCACATTGCCAATTTCCTAAACGACAGGTGTCTTTGACTTGGTCATCCTCCAGAGAGAACTGGTTGCACAGCTGTCTGGCACACACTCACATGTGCACACACACACAAGTAAGAAAAGAGAGCGAGAAAATGAGGCACTTAATGAAAGATGGCAAACAAGTTTTGTTTTTTTTTACTTTGGTGCACTCTGGGTTCTTGTTGGATGGCTTTGGCACTGAGCTGCTCCTGTCGTGTCTTTTGTATGCGCAAGTGAACCAAACAAAAGCTTATTGAGGAATCTCTGGGAAGCCCAAGCTGTTGGAAAGGAATGCCCTCTCTCATGGTCCAGCACTTTAGTCTTAATCATTCACTGGAGGTGGGGGCTCCTGCATCAGGCTGACAGAAATTCACTCACTGTTGGCCCCAATAAAATCTATTAGGTGAAGAAGGGAAGTAGGCTGGTCATGTTTCTGATACAGATAAATCCAGCTAATTGTTCCTGTTAGCCTTTCAAAATGACTTCCTATCATTAAAGGGAACACATTAATATTTTTCTATTCTGGGTTTGGTTGCTTAAGTCCATGAGAATACACAGGCAGATGTTATTTTTTTTAGCAGTAGACACAATGGAGGATGTGTGTTTCCCCCTATAAGAAGGCGGAGTTTTCTCCCTGGGGTCCTGAGCCAAACTTGGTTATGTAAGGGATACACAGTTTCTCATCTTGATTTGGAGTTACTCGAAAGTTTACAGGCGTTTATGTTAACAGGTCTGTAGAAACATTTTAAAGAAAAGCTTACTTTTTTTTGCCAAAGAACTGCCTTCCTATCGTAAAACTAATTGAAGACTGACCTTAACCACTGCCAAGGACCACGCTTCTGTTGGTTAATATTCAACTGCAAAAGCGCTTGACTTGCCTCGGGAGCAATTTGGAAATGAGACTCTACTAGCAGCCCAGACACACGGACATGGGCTCGGGTACAAGCCGAGGAAAAAGAGTCGCACCTGCTTGTGTCACCGAGGTAAACGTGACCAAAACAGGGACCGATGTCGTTTCACCTCAAAAGGACAGCCGTCCGTTCAAGCCTCTTAAAATTCACTCCGTTTTGCGCAATGTGCGTAACCGTGCGCAACCTGACTGCCATAGCGAAGGGCAGGATTCGGACTTTTCTGGGAATGAGGAGGATATTGATGGAGAACTTGACACAGTTATGGCAGATTACACAGAAAGAGAGAGCGCTTCGGTAAAGAAGACACCTCCGAAGAAGACGTTCATCAGATCCAAAACATACGGACTGTGTCATTTCAGCCAGGATGACGCTGAAGACGACTCTAGCTCTGCTCCGAGGCTCCGACCGTCAGGACGAGACCAAGAGCCACGTGTCGCACACAGTGTCTCAAGAGACGTAAACAAGAAGAGCAACTCTGCCTTCGCACACGTTAAAAAGCACACATCTGCGTGCCCCACCGAGCACAATGTAAGGACTTTTATGGTTCTACTGTTAACTACTTTTGTCAGGCTGTAATCCAGTTTATTAGAGCAAGTGAATAACTCGTTAAAGTAACGAGTTTCTATTGAATGCTAAAAGAAAACACAAAACATCCATCCTTTACTCTCTGAATTATGATGTCACTCCTCCTCACAGGGCTGTTTGACAGCAGAGGTTTTATCGGAAGATGTCCCCACATCAGAACAGCAACCGTAAGTAGTCAACTTAAATAAATTATTAATTCCTGAGCTCAGTGGAGGAAAAAGGCGCAGAGCGAGATCAAATTCACCTTAAAGGGATCGAAATAGCAAATCCATTATTCTCAGAGTATGTCAGATACGCCAGATGTTTGCAAGCTGGGGAGAAACAGACAAGTGTCTATTGTTGAAGAAAACCAACAAGAAAAACATTAATATTACCAAATTGATTCCAGCTTTCCCACAGCGCCATCTTTGTTTTGTTTTATTTGGGCCTCTACACGCTGAGCGTTGGGTTAAATTGTTAATATATGTGTCACATACATTTTCTGTTTTTAATCTGCACCTTCCTGATGTGGGTCTCTACATTTCCCAGGACTTTTGATAGCTGCCATGGCTCTTCTCTCACCACGCCAGTCATCCTGTACCATGGCTCAGAAGAGGAGCTGATGGATACCATTGAAAGAGAGTTTAGTTGACCCTCCGAGCTATGAAAGCTCTTCTTTTATTAAGCTCTCATGACAGAAAACCGTTTGTGATAAAAGAAACGGAACCAGGGTTCATTCTGACAAATTTCCTGCTAGCAGGAAAGGCTGCACAATCTGTATTGATGCAGGGTTGCCAGGAAGAAATAATTAACACGGTCTGTGTTGAACTTAAAACAGCATCACTCCTGGTCTTTCCATTTAGCCAAGTCTTATTTAACAAGACGAAGCAGTAATTGCAGAGTTAAAACACCAGCTTGAATATGTGCCAGGAAGCTCTTCTCACACTCACCAAGGTTGTTATCTGACTTAGTTTGTTTTTTTTCTGAAGCAGGTAGTGTGTTACAGTCCAGCTCCACTCCCACTGACCCTTTTCTGCCAGTTCCATAAATGTCAGCAGGAGAGGTACACGCTTGTGATCTTTTAGCAGTAAAGATGAACATGTTTCCACCAGCACTTTTGTGTGAGCATAAAGTGTTCAGGGCTTTAGTTTCTCATGTAGCAAACTCTGCCAAGGTATGAGCAGAGACTGTTTACTTAACATTTCCTTCCTGACCACAGCTCCTGCACTTTCTCCACCCTGAGAGAATGTGGCAACAGAGACTCTTAGTTGGGCAAAGTCTCCGTTTCTGCTGCCACAATTCAGCCATTGAAATGCTTCAAAATAAAAGCCTGCTGCCACTTAGTGGCAGAACGCAGAAGTTGTGTGCATGAATACAAACAGGAAAATTTAAGTGAATACTGTATATATATATATCAAACCTTTTGGAAAAGGAAATTTTTAATATGAAAACTTTGAAGCAAAATTTTACTTTTTTTTTGTATGTTTGAAATAAAAAGCAAAAAATGTTGAGCTGTTGGTCATGTGACTACTCTGGGAGAAAAGCTGCTCTGCTCTGTTGGCTGAGACTTATCTGTGTAGTGTAATAATATGCATCAGGCAAATCAAAGTGTCAATCTGTCATTTATTCATCGCAGTCATTGCAGGGACTGTAGGCAGACTGTACAATAAAACAATAAAAGAGAAATATAGCACTTTAAAACATAGCATGGCATTCGAGGTCTTTTTAACTAATCATTTGCTTCTTCGAAGGCCTGTAGAAAGAGATCCTTCTCTGTACAAGCTTCAGTAGTTTGGGAGGCAGCAGAGGAAGCTGATTTCGGAGCACCTCGTTGTTTCTCACATTCTTTGCAATGTAATCCTCACAAATCCTGTCAGGAGGAGAAAAAAAAACGCCTGTCAGTTCTGATTTCTATTTTGGGAGGCGAATGCATATTTAAAGTAACGTGCCCTACAAAGCAGCAGATATTTTGGACAGCAGATATTTTCTTGTCTCTAATAGAGCTGCAACACAAACTTGTTTGTAGCGATAAAGTGAGAATAACAGTAGCAGGGTTGATGGTGCCTGTGTGCAGCTTATTGGCAAATCTCTCGTAGGACACAAGTTGGCTGAGCCCGCCTATGTCTGCTGTTGCCTGTGCAAGCTACTGTGAAACCCACCTCCATCCCACTTTTCTTCCTATTCATTTTGCATCGGACTTAAGCGCCGCAATGCTCTGTGCCGTACAAGGGATCTCGCTTTTACTCTTCTTGCCTTGGCTTATTCATGCAACTTCGCAAAATTGGGCCATGCCCCCCCCTTCTTCTTTAGCTGCTCCCTTTAGGGGTCACCATAGCAGATCATCTCACTCTATGCTTAGCATCCACTTGTCACACTGACCTTCTGCATCTCCCCCTTCACTATATCCATCAAACTTACGGGTCAACCTGAAATTACTGCAGATGGAAACAAACATTGTCTTTTGACCTTGGTGGTCAAGTCATTTATTTCACTTTTCTTCAAGTCAGAATATCTGCTGTGCAAAATTTATAGTATTTCCTTTTTTTTGTAAATAAAATGACATCTTGGTGGTAAATGTATAACATAGAAAGTTTTTACCTAAACAGGGGATATGGTTGCGTCTGAAAAACAAGTGCATCATTGCAGTGACCCTGAAAAGAAATACACAAGGTTCACATCTGTAGACATATCTGTTGTCTTCGTCTATTCACAAAACTATGTTCATTAGATCAGTTTCTTTTACAAACATTCTCAGTAGGTTTTTTAATGCTTCACTGTCAGGTGTAGACAGACTACTGCTCTTTAGAGAGAGAGAGACCTGAGGCCTGTATTACAAAGCAAGATTTAGGGCTTAGACAGTTAACTTCATAGTTAACGCTGAGTTTTCAGTGTTAGAAAGGCAGTTCACTTCTTGCTAGGGTACACTGCCATGGTAACTTGTGCTGTAGACCTAAGGGGTGTACTACAAATCAAGATTAATGGGTTAATGAGCTAGCTTGTGAGTCTATGTCTCGAAAGTGGCTCACTTTTTTGGTAATCTATGTTGAAAACACCCAGGAACAGGTTATGTTCAGAGTTTTGGTTTGAAATCATCAAAGTATCAAGTTTTTCCCATTCAGTTTTTTTTTTTTTTTTTTTTTACTGCTACTAGAACACAGATCAGAAACTGTTCAGGCTTTTTAATAACCAAGAACACCTATTCAATCAATAAAACCTACTTCACTTTGATCTGCAGGCAAACTAAAGTGATTTCCATTTGTCCTTTATTTGTCTACGGGACAGTACCCTTTAATGTTTAAATATGTCCAGTTTAAAGATTCAGAGCTCTAATGTGTAGCTGTCACTAAAAAAGTATTCACTGTTAAAATAATTAACTCTAATTAAAATGTTTATGTTAGAGCTCTGTACTCTAAGTACCTCAATTCTTAAGCATTAATCTATTGTCTTATTTGCAAGACAAATAAGATATATATAAGAAAATATATAATGTGCTGTTATATTTTTTCTTTATAGTGTTTTATCAGCAATATATCATCATCATTTGTCTCTGATTGGAGTAGGTACACTCACGGGAATCGTTTTATGCAAAACAAAGAGTCATGTGATGCGTGAGACACCCCATTTTATGTGAAAGCACACAGAGCCTGAAGCAGAAACCCCTTCTCAACAGAGAAAGTGGATAACCACCTTGGTGATACCCATTATCTTTGGTATAACCGTCTTGAACTTCCTTCCTTGGATAGGACCTGACCTGCTCCTCAGGTTATGTTTCAGTTAAGAGATCAACAGTGCAAAAATACCACCTGATCACAAATCAATTCTCTGGAAAACAGTGTCACCATTCCTGGAAGAGCCCGTGTAAAGGCAGATCTATAGTTTAAAAAGACTGTTTAAGTCTGTGTTTTTCTTCTGATAAGCATTAATAAGAAACATATATCATCAGGAACAAGTGTATTAATTGCTTTTTGTGCTAATGGCTAAAAGTAGTTTTATCCAAGTAAATTTATATGTTCTTTAAATCTTATTATTCATAAACCCCGAACATGTTGCTCTGGTATAACATCTACAAGTAAACCCATTTATTGGTCTGAGTTACAGTTTTATTCTTTACTTTACCATTTTCTTCTGTTTATCTAATTCAGAGTTGCAGGGGTGCATGAGCCTATATCACACTTTTGTTATCAAACCCACTCACACAGTGCTGCTTCGGCTGCAGTTGTGTCACCTTTAGCCGATATCATGTGTTCAGATTTTTCATATTTTCCTCATATTATAGTTTGCTCTTTCTTTCTGAAATGTGCCACTGTGCTACCAGAAGACTTGTCTATGTCTATGATTGTTGTCTTTCATGTCATAGCTTGAAAGCACTGGGTTGACTTGGTTAATTACAACCTTTGTTTGTGTTAGTGGAAGTAAAGCCAGATAAGCAAACAATAACTGTGCATCTGAGTACAAGCCCCTGCAGTATGAAGTAAACCCTGTTTAAATTTTACATACCATTTGTGTAAATGAAAACATAGTTTTCATGTAGCACCTGCGTCAGTGACAAAGTGAGAGGCTTTAGCATTGCCACATGATGATATCCAAAGGTGTGGATAATTAAACTAACTTCACCTTTGTTTTTAGCTTCAACATGCGTCTCCCTCTGATACTTACAGTGTCAACAAGCAAGATGTAGTCACAACTTCCACCAAACACAATCACATCAGCATCTTTGCCTGGATTAGCTGTGTGCCACAACCTTAAACAGGAGAAGGTACCACTTAAAATCTGATCACAGTTTACAACAACGCTTTATAATGTTGGTTCAGAGTAATAAATATAACATTCGTAAGTTGTTACCTTGGCTTATTCTTAAAGGGATGCTCTAACTCTTTCCACTTCTTTGTTTCGACATCAAGCAACCACCCATCACCTGATCGAGAAAGGTTTGTTTTACTAAGAAGAAAACAACATAAAAGGACCAAAGCAGCAAAGGAAATAAAACTGTACATTTTCTTACTCATTGGTTTGCAGTCAACACCAAGACCTCCAAACAGGAACAAGGTGCTGTCTGATACTGCTGTGAGTGTGTGCCATGATCTCCCCACCGGAGTTGGGGACAACGGGATTCTGGGAAAACCGATTTGGCATGATACACGCAGTTAACTTGTAAACTCAAAATACTGTTCCTCATTGTGAGCTCAGGTTCTGCATATACCCCATGAAAAGGTACAGGTTAGCAGTGACACATACATTTCTGACCATGTCCACGATTCAAGGTTTAAGCAATGGATGTCATTTGTCCTGGTTTCCTGTAATTTAAAAAACAGCACAAGTAACTTGCAGTCATCTTTGATCAACACAACATGCATCCATAAAAACTACATTGAAAACCTATTGGGACTCTTACCATAACTCTACCTCCACAAATGTATCCTCTGCAACCGACTGCAGCACTGGCATGAGCTGCCCTCGGAGCAGGAGCTCGGCCCTGCAAACAAAAACAGTACTGTGCCACCCCAACATTTCTTTATTTTTGATGTGACATTCTCTGTTCAATTTGCTCTCCATTAGTTTCGGTAAGTCGTTCCAGTCCCGAAACACCAAAGCAGACCCAGACCATCACACTACCGCCACCATTTTTGACTGTTGACATGTTCTTCTAATGAAATGCTGTGTTAGTTTTAAGCCAGATGGAAAGGAATTCAAACCTCCCAAAAAGTTAAACTTTTGTCTCAACAGTCCACAGAATATTTTACCAAACGTCTTGGGGATGATCAAGCTTCTCCTTTGGGGTGCTCTCATGAATGCCATTTTTGCCCAGTCTCTTTCTTATTGTTGAATCATGAACTTATAGATGTTTTCATGACTTCTTTTGTGACCTCCTCCATTGATGATTCATCAGTGAGCTCCTAGAGTAACTTTAGTCAGCCACCACTCCTGGGAAGCTTCACCACTGTTCCAAGTTTTCTCCGTTTCTGTATAATGGCTCTCATTATGGGTCACTGGATTCCCGAGGCTTTATAAATGCCTTTGTAACCCTTTCCAGACTCTCAATAATTTCATTTTTCAGTTGTTTCTGTAGTTTTTTGGGATCTTTTGGCCTTCTTCACTTTGTTAGACAGATTCTGTTTTAGTGATTTCTTGATCCAACAGGTCTAAAGCACTGGCTTGGGGTTAGCTAGTGAAAATGAACTCAAATTGTGGTTTATCACAGTTAATTCCTTCTTTAAAAAGGGGAAAATTCTCTTTTTCATGTAGGTTTAGATAGCTTTTTTCCCTTAATGAATGAAACCATAATTTAAAACCTGCCGTTTGTATTTACACTGGTTATCTTTGTCTAACATTACAATTTGTTTGATGATCTGTAATTATGATCATGTAATATGAAAATATAACAAATATGCAACAAACAAAAACAATCAGGAAGGGGGCAAACCCTTTTTCACACTGTACGTGGTAGTATTTCTTACAGATTGCACTAGATAAGAGCAACACGCATAGGTGATGATGAAATATTGCATCAGCTGTTTCTGTTCAGCTGTGTAAGCATGCTCTGCTGGAGATGCAATCATTCCTCGCTTTAAACGGGGAAAGATATTCCACATCTCTTATACACCGTCTTTTCAAACTGTTGTATAAAGATTGCATATGCTCAATTTTGAAATATTTTGAGAGCAACAATCAAACAAGCCTGGCCTTAGATCTTAATAATAATCTTTTATGTATAGTTCCACTTGTGAAGTTAGCAATTAAAGTTTTATACCATCAGGGGGGAAAATACCACACATAAAATTCCTGACTTCAGTCCATACAAGCAGGAATTAATCTCAAACTGACTCACGTGGGTTTGCGGTTCACTCCAGCTGGACTGCATGGGGTCAAATATGTGAACTTCATTGTTCCATCCCCAAAAGACATCTCCCACCTGGCAATAACAGAGGAGCTAAGCAGGTGCAAAGAAACTAACTTTACTAACAAAAACTACTGAAAACTTGAAATAACTTTAACCAGATGCTGAAATTTGTCAATTTTTTCCTTTAAAAAAAAATCTCACAGATACCGCTAAAAGAAGAACTACCGAAGAAGTTACATCCACAATAAAGCTTCCACTCCTCCGGTCAAGACCACTCAGTCGTTTGTGACCATAACCACCAAAGTAGATGAGCCTGGAAAAATATCACACAAAAAGATCATTTCCAATTCAACATAAAATTCAAGAACAGACGTAATGCTTAATAGTTTTCAAAAGTCAACACAGGTTCTGTTTCTGTTCGGATGACGACTTTAAGATAAAGCAAGCAAAAAAGCTGTTGAAAGCCTAACGAAGCATATATTTAAAGTAAAATCCAAAACAGTAAAATAAAGACTTAACTTATAAGCTTATAACTATCGGGGGATAGAAAGAGAGTAACCGTAAAACATTAGACATAAAATTAAAGGCAAAAAAAGTTGATTGTGAGGACATCCAAATCTGCTCGGATATTGGTGCAGAAAAATAAAAGACACGTGAATAGCCTCTTCACTTCATGTATCAACGTAAGCTCAAATGACCGGCATTCAATTAATTCTTTAGTACCAATTTTTGACAAGTAATCTTAAAAAAATATTTTAACTGTGCTCACCGTCCATTATAAACCCAGCAGGACAATTTGTCTCGGGGAGAGGGAGCTGAGCCAAACTCATGCATTATGCTCTTCCACGTATATTTCGCATCTTCCAGGTTGACGCTGTATATCTGTAGGATGAGAAACACTGATCAAATCTTCATTCATTCATCTCTTTGCTGCATTTCTTTATCAACATTCAACATGTTCTTTCAGCAATGTCTTTTGACCTTAAGTTCAGGCCCATAGGTACTTCTGTTTAGTACAAAATTAAAAGGTTTATGTTGAGTTTTTGACCACCAGAGGCACTACAGAGTAGTCTTTATATGATGAAGACTTCCAGCTACTGATCATGGACACAACATATTTTTAAAACACCGTCTCTGCAAATGTTACATACTGAAAGAAAGCATCCAGAGTGCTTGTTAAAGCTTACGCATTCACACAATGTAAACATAGCTATGTTTACAAAAAAACACACCCCACTCAGTCACTTCCTCAGATATCAGTCTAACCTGATTGGTCTGTCCACTGTCATCACAACCTCCAAATATGTACATGTGTCCATTCATGTAGCAGCTGCAGGTCCCAGACATGGGGGGAGGGACGTCCCCATCCATGTGAAACACCTTCCTTCAGAAAAATAGAAAAAGAAATGCAGAAAAACTGCTTGTATTCACTCACAGGTCAGAAGTCAAACAGCCCCAGGAGAGTGCTTGTAAATCCAGACGTAGCTGAAATGTCATATGATTCCAACACAATTCCCACAAGTTTTCAAAGTCATGATTTAACAGGCACTGGTATTTTTTGTTTTACAAACATAAGCAAGCAGGAATTTGTTCAGTCTTCTTACCAAATACCTGCGTCTAGTTCATACACCCAGATTTCATAATTGGGTAAGAAGAGTTCTTCATCAGCAACAGACTGGAAAGAACAAAATAATGAAATATTTAATTTTTAGATTTTCATCAAAAAAAAAAAAAAATAATTAAAAAACTTAAAA
>VURO01049576.1:91383-101779 GCA_015108175.1 Pelvicachromis taeniatus | reverse complement strand
CTGCAATTAAATTCGTTAAAATTTACTTTCCAGTTCATGTGATAGCATTGTTAAGTAATGTCTCCAGGGAAGCCTCAGGTGTTTGAAACAGAAATGAGGAAAAAATTAAAAAAATTATTAACTATTAATTAATAGATGATGCATCACTACTGATTCATTAACATATAATAAGCATTATAATACAGGTGTAGGCGGTGGAGATTAAAGCATAAAAGCAAAAAACAAAACAAGAACCTGTCACATAAAATAATGCACAAGCAGCACTAATTTATTTATAAACGTATTAGTTATAAAGTGGCATATACAGTTAATGCCACCATTTAAATATCACAAGTTTAATACAATAATGGAGACATTTCCCTTCCCTTCCTTGTCATTTGTCTGTTATGTTCCAGTGTTTTCTCACCATATAGCCTCCCCACACATACAGGAGGTTGTCATGGAGCACAGCAGTATGTCCGCTTCGCTCTTGGGCGACCAGCTCCGAGCAGTGCCTCTCAAAGGCGGAGTCCATAACTGACTGTATTTAAACACAAAGACGTAAAGGCATGTACTTGAACGTAAAAATCATACAGAAAATGAAAAGAAAAATCGTCTAAATATTTCACCTATGCTCAACTATATGTATTTACGGGAAGAAAGGCAGCAGCTAACTGTGAGCAGAAACTCGAATCATCCTACTGTCTTAGGTTTAACCTAAAGATTATTTGGGTATGCGAAAAGAAAAAAACGGTAGTCTACTAGTTCAAACGGCCAAAGCTAGGAACTAGGAATGCATAACCACAGTACAAAACCACTAAAAACTAACGTTATATAACCATACTTGGTATATACTCACGGGATGCAGCGCGCTGTTAGCTGTCGTATATTATTACTTCATGTTTTTAAACCTACATATTTTGGACAAGAACGCCTCGGTGCCAAATACTGTAAACATAGCTACAAAATAAAATACAACTTCCGGTCCTTTCCTTTCAGCATAAAATTCCCTTAACCCAGAGGTCACCAACCTTTTTGAAAGTGAGAGCTACTTCTTGGGTACTGATTAATGTGAAGGGCTACCAGTTTGACACACACTTCTGAAATAACAAATTTCCTCAATTTAACTTTAATTATATGTTATCATTAATAATTAATGATATTCATGATATTCATATAGGTAAAGACACTGATTATGGCAACTGTTTCCGTGGAGACCAGCTAGCGCTGATCTAATATTTAATAATAAACATTTTTTTTATATATTATCTCAAACAAATTGATACCAATGCAATTGTGATTTAAAAAAAATAGTAACAAAAAATAAAAATAGATGCAGCTTACTGGTAAGTTGTTATATTGAGCTATTTTTAGAACAGGCCCGCTCATATGGTCCTTGCGGGCTACCTGGTGCCCACGGGCACCATGTTGGTGACCCCTGCCTTAGACCGTTGTTTATCACTTTATAAATATAAAAAAAAAATTATAAATATATGCATATGTGGAAAACTGAAGTGTAAATACACATTTTCTTCAGTGAAGCATGGAAGCTTGCTTTTTCCACTGAAAGAAATGATAAGCAGAGGTAAAGAGAGGTAAAGCGTCTATCTGTGTTTTTTTTTTATCTCAAAATGTCAAGACCATCTCGTGTTTGCTTACTCTAAAGTTTGATATACTTTAGAGTACGCCATAATACCTAACTCGAAATTTTAAGCTATTAAGTCAAAATTTCGAGACACTAGGCCGAGAATTTTACTCATGGATGGCATTTTGTCTTCTTGCTTATTTATTTTTGTATAGGTTCTTTGTTTGGTTTTGTTTGTTTCAGAAAGCTTCCAAGGAGTAACGTTCGCTATTGTAAAATTGTATTTGAATAATAAGCTCCCTTTTACATAATCTTGCACTGGGTCTCCAAAGGGGAGACTGGCATTGGTAAAAATCACTTAAGAAATAATCATACAAATTATAGCTATACGATAAGATATGATTGTTTGGGGGAAATTAGTTGTGATTTGTATACACTTGAATTCAAAGACATATTTTCCACGGCTACACTCAAAATCAATTTCAAAATCAAAGAATACAATGACATAAATCTACAGTTTGGTGGCAGAACTGTTCGTGTCATTGGTATAGTTAACTAGTGGCAATAAAGATAACCAACATGTGATTGACTAGGGGAGCTTACTGACAAATATTGACTACTATGTTTTATATAATTACCACACTCTATAAATGGCGGTAAAATATAAGGTGGCTTTAAACACGTGACAGAGTAATTGTATTCTGTTTTGTCAAATCACTGTTAACGTGCTAAAAAATATACAATATAAACAATGCTACACATTCTGCGCTTCATTTTGATAACTTCTGTTATTATTGCTATTCATTTTTTTCTTATATAATGTATCCTTAAAAAGCTAGGTGATGTTTTATTCATCTTTAGCCTGTATTAAAAACAACAAAATAATGGACATTAGCATACATTTAAAATAGAAATTGACAGCTAAAGTACGGTATTCATTTTGTGAAAATGATTTGGGTTATTTGTTTTCAAGTTTTTTTTTTCAAAAAAATTTCATTAAATAAAGGGCGCCCCTAACACGGAAGTGACGCCACGTTTCCGGAAGTTGACATTTAGCGCCAAAGCTTGAGTCGGGGCAGAAATTATCATGGAGATTGCTCGCAGAATAAAGACGAAAGTGTCTGTTGGCTTTAAGATGAGAGGACTTATGCTGCGTCCGTATGTATTCTTATTTCAATAAAAATGTTTTTTCTGCTTTGAAAACTTTTGGAAACACAACGGCGTCTTTTGTGTCATCTTGAAGTTACGAACAGGCAGCTCGCTGTGAAGCCTTCTGTGTTTTGCACTATTAAATACAGAAAATATTATTTTTAAACAAACAAAGAAAGCTTTTTATACTTTTGTTAGACTTGGGTTTTTATTGGATGTGCACATATAGTTACATTTATTTGGATCTTGTTTCTTGATATAGTTGTTAGCTTTGTTTATTTATTTGTGGATTGGTTTCTTCTTGTTCTGTGCTCCAGTGAGGCCAGCAGGTACCTTGTAGAGGTGCTGGAGTCCGTCAGTCATTCTGAACTCGATGATGTTATTGAAAGGGTCTTGGATGCAGTGGAAAAACAACCATGTGAGTGCAGTACAGCTTGTTGTGTGTCCTATGTGAGTGCTTTCAGCCTGTGACTGTCCTGTTTTCTCCCAGTGTCCTCCAGCATGATAGAGCTGTCCGTCGTGGAAAGTGCCGTGCAGGATTGCACTCAGACTTGTGACGAAACAATGTAAGTAAAAAAACAAACATTTTTTTAATACTTTTGGAAGGACACAGCTGTCCTTTTTAACTCAACTAAAATGAAATATCCACTGGACTTACTACACATGTAGAAGCTGTCACCGTATGTGTAATTAATTGAACATAAAGCATTACTATTGTACTGAATACAGATAAAAACAAAATGCTGGGACAGAAGTCATTCAGTTTCAGGTTCTTTGTAGAGTAAGGTTGGGATTAACCTTTTAACTTATATGAGCTATTCTTTCCAGAGATAATGTTTTCAACATCATTGGAGCCTTTGATGTGCCAAGATACATTTACAGTGTGGAGAGGAAGAAATTTGTACCGTGAGTAAAACAACTTTTTGTTTGGTTGTTTTTTTCTCTCTCTCTTTTGTTTTAAAATTAATGTAAATTGTTGTTTAAATAAAAAAGTTTATGTTTGTTTTGCAGACCTCAGTGTGCTTGGCCAAGATTGTAAAGCTTTTATTTTGACTTCCTCTTTCAGCATCAGTATGACCAGTCATCCAACCCCCAGTCTGTGTGGCCTGGCTAGAGACAAAGCTGAACTCTTCAAGGAGCGCTACACAATCCTGCAGCAAGTCAGTAAAATCTCTCTCATGATTCCAGGCTGATCTGCTCTCTTTGTTGCCATTTTTAATATGTATAGTGTGCGTGTCATACTCATTTCTGCAGCGAACACATCGCCACGAACTCTTCACCCCACCGGCAATAGGAGCTGCTGTTGAAGAAGGTCGAAACAAATTTCAGGTACCACATCTAAGCCACTGCAATGGAGAGCGTGGTAAACGTGTATTTTTAAAAATGTATTTAACTAACCATTTTTAGTGTTATTTGTGTTTCATAGCTGAAGACTGTTGAAGCATTGCTTGGTAGTACAGCTAAACTGGGAGAGGTGATTGTACTTGGTATGATCACACAATTGAAAGAGGTTAGTGATCCAGATAAATGTAAGAGATTATTTTTTTGTTTTCTTTGTTGTTGTTGTTTGTTTGTTTGTTTGTTGGTTGGTTTTTTAAATCTGTTTCATTTAACATTTGAAAAATATTTTTTTCAGGGTAAGTTTTACCTGGAGGACCCAAGTGGAACAATACAGCTGGACTTGTCCAAAGCGATATCCTTTGATGTGTTAATAAAAGTCCTTGATATTATGCATAATCATGTGGAATATAAACATATTTTCCTTAGCTCCACTCTCACCAGTTTCATAATGGCCTCTACACAGAATCCTGCTTTGTACTGGCAGAAGGTAAGATAATTACCTCAACTGCTCTAGTAAAAAATGGCAAAAACGTGGATTTGATACACACATCCATGTTTGTTTGTGATGTTGAACCTCATGGTTTGACTTCCAGGTTGGTACGAGGACTCTGTGTTCCACGTCAATGGTTTCGGTTTCCCACCAACAGAGCCTTCTTCAGCCACAAGGTCATCAGCCATTTTGACATAACATTCTAGTATAAAGTGTGTGTGTGTGTGTGTGTGTGTGTGTGTGTGTGTGTGTGTGTGTTCAGACTAAATGTTAAGGAGCTTCCAGTGAAGTGAAGTCATTTCAACTTGTCATCCTTGTTAATTAGTGAAAATGCCAATAAATTAATATGAAGGCAAATACTCTATACTTAAGTCAGAGATCGTCGTCATTCTAAGCTACACAGACATGCCAAGATCACACTTCTCAACAGTAGACTATAAAGACTGAATACAGTTACAGTGTGTTACAGGAGTGCTTAGTTTCCCAGCCTTATTCTAGTCACAATGAAGGACTTAAAAACGTTTTTAGGAAACTCTTAAAGTGTATGATTTTATTTCAGTTACTATCGGAGGATTGTTAAGAAATAGTATCTTGTGAGAACACGATGAGTGATCGTGGCTTTGGGCTGTCCTGCCAGGGTCCACAGTATTATTTCATGTTATACCTGAAAATGATTCTGATTCCCAGAAAATGATTCTGATTCCCAGAAAATGATTCTGATTCCCAGAAAATGATTCTGATTCCCTTGGTGTAATTGTTATATTATTTTCAGAGCATACTACGGCAACATTAACTTTTTTGGAGGTCCATCTGCCACTTCAGTGAAAACATCCGCGAAGTTGAAGCAGCTTGAAGAGGAGAATGAAGACGCCATGTTTGTTATCGTTTCCGATGTCTGGCTGGACAGTGTGGAAGTGATGGAAAAGCTCAACATCATGTTCTCAGGTCTGATAGTGAACTTTACAAGTCAACAGTACACGTTACATTTTGCGTGACACCAGTAACATTTTTGATGTCATTTCCAATTTGCAGGATATGCCGCCATGCCCCCCACCTGTTTCATTTTCTGTGGAAACTTCTCTTCTGCCCCGTATGGGAAGACACAGCTCAAATCACTCAAAGGTAAAGTCTCGTAATACACTGGACATCTTGAAATCTCTGCTTGTGAGTTTTGACAGATGCTGTAAAATTATATTGACATAGTTTTTTTGTGTAAACACTGTTCACGCTGTATGGATCAATTGACTGACCGCGATACAGAGCTCATGCTGAATGTAAGCACAGAGATTTCCAGTCACTTATGTCCTGTTAAAATTCCAGGAATGTTTATTTAAACAAGACAGCTGTGAAACGATGTGTCCTCTGCTGTCCACTATTATTTTGGTGTCTGAATCCTGGTGTGTGTCCTCAAAAATTCCTTAGTGGAATGAAAACACTGACATTTATACTGCATACTCTGACCCGCTCATACTTCAGTGCACTTTATTTATGGAGCAAATATGGCTGCTGTGTAAGTCATTAGCTGTTATGGGACATATAGAATGGATGAAGAGCCACAACAAGCCAGTGTTATTTCTTTAAAAAGATAAGAAGAATAACAAGCTGCTGGAAACACTCTACAGATGGACATGATCAGCAATGATACTCATGTCAGCTGTGGTATTTAAACGATGCCCAGTTGATGTCTCAGCAGAAATCGAGACTCAACATACCAGGCGACATTTTTCAAATCTTCTGTTATACAATTTTAATAAGTCGGTTCCATTGTAGCCTCAGTTCACTGTTTTAGGTGACAGGAGTAGCAATCTGAGAGATCTTCTGCTGCTCTTGCCCGTCTGCTTTAAGGTTTGACATGTTGGGCATTCAGAGATGCTCTTAAGGATACTTGGGGTGTAACAAGTGGTTGAATTACTGTTGACTTCCCATCAGGAAACAAGCCATTTTTGTCCAGAGATGGTTGGGTGGGAAAATCCCATTTTATCATCAGTTTCTGAATTACTCATACCAGCCTTATTGGCATCAACGGTCACATGTGCTTAAATCACCTTTCTTGCCTATTTTGTGTGGTTTAAGTATGTTGTCTTAACCGCTTCCACATGCCTAAATGTTTTTGCTTGCTACCATGTCATTGGCTGATTAGTTTGAATAGCTATACCTAACAAATTGGCCAATGCTAAAATCTGTAGAACATCTGAACAACTTAATAAAGGGACAAAGACGAAGGTTTTCAGAGGTTTTACTAATTTTTTTATTATTAATTTTGTTTATTGTTTTTTAGAGTCACTGAAAGCCCTTGCTGATGCTATATGCTCATACCCTAGCATTCATAGCAGGTAAGAGCTATTGTTCACTCTGTTCTGCTATTGTTTTGTTTTCTATTTATTCATGTGTCAGTGTGTTCGACTTAAACCCGCAGTAGTCGCTTTGTGTTTGTTCCCGGTCCTGAAGACCCTGGTCCAGGCACCATCCTGCCACGGTAAACCTTGAGAGACACTTTATTCTGTGAGATTTTGATTCAGGTGGTTTGAACAGATGTGGGTAAACTATGTTTCAGACCTCCCCTGGCAGACCACATCACAGAGGAGTTCAGACAGAGAGTGCCATTTTCTGTGTTCACAACTAATCCATGCAGGTGAAACAAACACGTGGCTCTTATTTGATGCACAAGTATCTGCTACTGTGTTTAATTAGGCTTGCAGAACAAGTTTTTACTTTTATTTAAAACCACACAAATGGGTGAAACTACTGCAAAACTGACCTTTGCTGTAATGATATGTGTTTTTCTGACAGGATTCAGTACTGCAGCCAGGAGATCATCATTATCAGAGAAGACCTGGTCAACAAGATGTGTAGGAATTGTGTCCGATTGCCCAATAACAATCTTGACATTCCAAACCATGTGAGTTTCAGCTTTTCTTAAGAAACCTGTTCATACAGGAAGAATCATCACTTCCGCATTCAACATGTTGTCAGAGGTTAATTTGCCTTTGTTAATAATTTTTTGCTATTATTCATAAAACAAAAAGTAGTTTTTAGTAGTAATAGTAGTATTTTTCTTTCTCTTCCCAGTTTGTTAGGACTATCCTGTCTCAGGGTCACTTGACTCCACTGCCTCTGTATGTCAGTCCTGTATTCTGGGCGCATGACTTTTCCCTGCGAGTCTACCCGGTACCTGATGTAATTGTCTTCGCAGACAAATACGACCCCTTCAGCATCACTAACACAGACTGCCTCTGTGTCAACCCGGTATGAATGAATGACAGATTTTTTGTCAGAAAATTGTAGAGGATGCTTTCTTCTAATATAAAAAAGCAATATATTTTTCAACTTGTTTACTTTGTCAGGGCTCCTTCCCAAAAAGTGGATTCAGTTTCAAGGTGTACTATCCATCCAACAGGACAGTTGAGGACAGGTGGGGTGCAGTCTTAAAGTTTTTCTTTTCTCCCTTTGTCTTTGGTGTATTTATCAGTGACAACTGTGGTTTGAATGGTGATTGTGCTCAAACTAATTAGTTTTCTTATTTCTTCACAGCAAACTTCAAGGGCTGTGAAGAAAATCCTGGATTTACAAGTTGACTGTACACTGCTTTTGTATGATATTAGATGTTGAAAATTGATTAGTGATCAAACCATTTTATGTATCTGAGTCTTTGTTCTATCATGAATAATAAAGTTTTTATTCTTTGTACTGAACTTTTTCACCGTTGTGTCTATGCACTGCACAGTCAGAGCTTTATGAGTTCTGGTGTAGCCCCTCCCATTCAGCTTGGCATTATTTTTATCTTTATATAGCAATCCATTTCATAGAAAACTTTAACGAAATGAAAGACGTTGTTGTGCTTTGTTCTGCCTTTAGGAGTCGCGTCTCAAAAATGTGGGGGATTTTTCCACTCCACTATTAATGAAAACAACCAAAAGTGAATACTTTTATTTTGAAAATACAAACAAACAAAGGCTCTCCATTTGATTTTGACCTAATTGCGCGTACATGTTTCATGACACATGAGAGCTGTCTTATAGCAGTAGTGAATTATTCGTAGTAGTAGTTATAATATTAATAATAAAACCTTTATACAACGTGGGACGGCCTAGCCCGTTAATTCCGACCTTATAAAGACAGCGGATTTAAAAAGTGTCATTTCCGGTCGTGCCCCCAGAAGATTGTGATGACCTTACATAAATGGCGGATTGCTTTTGAAATTTGCAAGAGACCCAAACAACTGACAAGGTAAAGCGATGATAGGACTGGCTAGATTTTGTGCAGGGCAATTGCGTGCTGGTTAGTTTAGACATAAACGGGGTAGGTATTATATCTGAGCGCCGGTATTTAGTGCCCAGTTCGCGGTGTGTTTTTCTTCTGCAGAGGGAAACAACTGTTTGGTTCTTGCTAGCTCGAATTACAGCAAAGCAATTTAGAGCCTTTTAGTCAAATATATGAATTAACAAGCATTTTGTTAAGCTGTTATTCGCTATAATACCTAACGTATTCTTCCCTGTAATATTACAGATGTGCTTAAATGCCAACGTTGGGCTAGTAACCTAAATATTAAGGTAGCAAACTAGGTCAGCATTAGTCGTGCTACTTGCTAACATGATACAATCCGCTGCCATGGTAAATGATGGTGTGACTTTGATCTAGAAACAAGCAAATCAATACGTGACACAAAGAGAGCGTGCCCTATTTCTATGGCTAACTAAACAAAAGATATTTTGCTCACGTCCGCTTTTTTAAATATGGGTCATTTCCTTGTTTGTTTATGTTTTTATTTGTTTTCAAGATTATTTGGGAGCCGGAAATATTGGGTTAATAGAATAATCCTATTAGCAAAAATCTAGCCGATTTCGCTGTACCTCACTTCTTGCTTTGATAGGAAACAAGAGAGGCTGGCATGGCAGAGGGAAGGGCAGAGATGGAGGAAGACCGGGGAGATCTGCCCAACGGAGAAGATGACAACGACTCGGATAGAGATGAAGATGACAGATTATTTGCTTGGATGGTAAATGACGATATGGATGAAGACGAGGAAGATGAGGAAGTGGACGATGAGCAGTTATTAGATGCTGAAGCAGTTGAGCAGGACACCCCAGCTGAGCGCAGTGGCCATATAGCAGTGGTTGACAAAAACATCATGTATGTGTGGGGTGGATACAAGGTATGCTCCTAAACTGCATTACCATTATGTTTCTGTATCTTTCTACCTTCTCCATAATTGTCTAAATTTCACTGTGTTCATCCTCCTGAACAAGAATGCTCAAAATCACGGATTCTTTGACTTGTATCTGCCAAGAAATGAGATCTGGACGTACAACATGGAGTCAGGAGTCTGGTGAGGACATCTGGCTTGCAAGCCAATCATAGCTGTACTTTGTAATTGTATACAAAAATAAATATATATATTTTTGTATGTTTACAGGACAAAGCATATAGCTGGAGGTAGCCTCCACACGTCGATGTCAGGCAGCTGTGGGGTGTGTGTTGATGGAGTTCTCTACCTTTTCGGGGGGCATCACGCCCGGGGAAACACAAACAGGGTAGAGTGTGCATGTTAGACTAAACTTCCTATCTGCTTCTGGTATTTTTAAATGGTTGCTTGCATCAATTTACCTTAAAAGCATATCAGCCAGCTGTGCGAGTGGACAGTCTTTACAGAACGTCTTTGCTCGTATAGATCTACCGCCTGCCCTTGAGAACGCCCAGCCTTGTGTGGGAGGAAATGAGGGATCTTAAAGGACTTCCTCCATCATCCAAGGACAAGCTGGGCTGCTGGGTTCAGAAAAACAGGTAACGGGATAAGGGTTTTTGTTTGTGTGTTTGTTTTGGGTTGTTTTTTTTTTTTTTTAATGCGGTTTTAA
>VURO01049576.1:60999-85855 GCA_015108175.1 Pelvicachromis taeniatus | reverse complement strand
ACTAAAAATAAAAAAAAAAATAGTAAAAAAAAAAAAAAACCAAAAAATAATTAAAAAAAAAAAAAAAAAAAAAAAAGACACGAAACTCAAGAGACAAACCACTGATGTGTGAACACACAACAGACAACAAAGAACTCATTTTAAATTCTGCCTGAAGCATTTTGATGCCAGCAGCCTGTCACAAAAACATCATTTGTTACAATTTCTTTATATCAGTCTTTGAAAAAATATCAATGATAACACAGTTTGATGGGCATAAAAACAGTATTTTTGCACCAATTAGGTGATTCCCACAGAGCTGTTAACCAAAAAGTTGGCATATCTCAGCATGATGTGTAGTGTGTCCTTAAATTTGAGGAAACTGGACAAAGTGAAGGATAAAATAATAATTGTCAGTCATTAAAGACAAACAAACAGCATCTGGAAGTCATTTCCTTAAGAAATGGAAAAAATCTCAGAGACCTCAAACTCTTTCAAGAACCTTGTAACTGTGCTTGTTTTTGCCTTACATACTGCATTTTGCACATTTCAATAAATCACTGCACCTATTTCAACATCAGTATCAAGCACCTGAATGTTTTATTTGAGGATAACTTTGTAAACATAATGGATATTATACATACACATATTGAATTCTTTCATTACCTTATCCTCCTGTTCTGCAGCACCTCCCTCCTCTCCGGGCTGCCTCTTCTCCTCTTCCTCCTCCCCTCCACCCTGCTCTGCTTTCTTCCCTGCAGTCTCCACATTACGAGGTTTCTGATGTTGTTTCTGAGCGGCCGGTTTCCTGACGGGCTCCTCTTTTCCCTTCCCTTTCTTTCCTTTCTTACCTTTATCTTTCTCCTCCTTGGTGGAACCAGCTGACTAAGGAAGCAAAGCAGCTGAAATGTTATTTACTGTGACACCATCGAGAACCATGTGCACTGCGAGTGGTAGGGTTTGGTTTTTCTATTCATTCTCACCCCAAGCAGCTGCATCATCAGCTCTCTGTCCTCTTCATCCTGATCTTTGTACTTTTCTTTGATCTTCTTCAGTTTGTTCTGTAATGGAAAAAAAAGAACATGGCTGGTACCTTTAGCCCATTTTTTTTCACTAATCATATAATAAAATGTAATTTTACAATTCTTCTAAATTAATCAAACTTAAGCTCTCAAAGTTTAAAAGAAAAATATTTTATCATTAAAAGGTTTTAAAACCTCTGATTCTTGTCTCACCTTTTGACCTCTCTTTAACGGCTGCTGAGAGGGTCCGCTGCCACTTTTGGACCCCTGATCCCCCACCGGTCCACCAGATGACTTGTCAGGCTTCTCCTCAGTGTCACAGCCCTCCTGTTTCTGCTTCTTCTTCTTCTCTTCTCTAAGGGAGCAGGCAAAAACACAGCCACTGGTCACCCTTCTTTGCTCATGCCTTTTGTAAACTGCTGTGTAAAACACAGCTGTCATCATCCACTTGTAATATAAAACTGGATTTTCATTTGGCTTATATGCTCACCTTCTCTGCTTGGCAGTCATGTGTTTTTTCCCCTGTGAATCGACGTCATCCTGAAAGGAAATGAATGAAAAATTGCAATTATTGTACTTAATTTAAATGAGACTTTGACAGAATAACTTAAATGTTCAAAGATGGTAATAAAATGGATTTGCCTGAGTAGTTGTTTCTTTTTTGAAGCCGGCATTCTGGGAGCTCCTAGAAATAAGAAAAGATTATATTAAAGTACTTTTATTCTGCAAATATACATCTGCTTGGTTTTTCTTTTGCTTGGTTAGTGGTATTACCTGCTGGGTTGTAAATGAGAGAGGGTGATGGTCGTATCTGGAAAGCTGAATTCTTCAGTATCTTTTTCCATACCACTGTCACTCTGCTCTGACACCTTCTCTCCTCTATCTGCAGTAGACTCCCCAGGAGCAGCGTCTAGTTCTCCACTCGCTGCATCATCCTCCTCCTCTGTGTCATTCTCCCTTTTCACCTCCACCTCTGTGTTCTCTCCATCTTCTGCTCTTTCTTCACCCTGATCTTCATTACTGCTGTCATCCCCTAGAAAGGCAGCAGAAATGGCTCAACACACGACTATAGATAGATATAGACATAGATTACATCACTGATTGCTTCTTCCTACCTATGAGCTCCTCTCCCTCATCTAACAGCTCGGCAGTTCTAGATGTGACCTCCTCCATGTCTTCCTCTACGGCTCTCACCTTCCTCTCCCCTTGGTGCCGAAACACACTCTGATCATCCACCTGTAGAAAGCAGAAGAGAAGAAGTGAATTCTTTAAAGATGACAAAGGCTTGAAAATACACTCACAGCTAGCGATGGTTTCTACCTTGAAGAGGAACCCAAAGCCCATAATTAAGTAAGAAGGTGGCAGAAAATTTTTCTTTCCTGAGGGGAAAAATTACAAAAAATTAGTCCGTCTGATCTCATTGTCGTTCTTTCGTGCGTTCAATTTATGCTTTTTGATACCTCTGATCATGAAGCTTCCAGTTGTCAAGTACTCGCCAGTGGGAGCGGTTTTAGACACCTAAAAAAACACATAATACCACTTATAATAATAATAACAACCAAGCAAACATGCCTGTAAGTTAAAAGGTTCCAGAGACTGTTTAGACTTTAGTACGGAGCAATTTTATGAGCGTAGCCCTGATTTAATTACTGCAGTCATTTGGCTGCTAACAGGATGGCTGCTTTAAGCCTAACCAAGCTGTGAGTAGCTTCTCATTTCTTAAACAATCATGTCCAAAGACATATCAAAATATATCAAAAGACATAAAGCAAAGGAAACAAGTAAAGAAACTACAGAAACTACTAAAACCTGGAAAGATAGTGGTGAACCATCTCTTAGGAAGAGACAGATTGTTATCAGCGATCGCTTAAACGTTTGGTGATCTCAAATCAGAAAAATACAACAGCAGAGCTCACAGCTTTGATTAATAGTGAAAGTAAGAACATTTCCATGCAGACAATGCACAGACAACTCGAGACTAAAGAATTAAATCAGGAAAAGCACTTATCAGTGTGGTTATTAGGGAAAAGAGGCGTCAGTGTGCTAGGGAGCATAAAGATTGGACTCTGGAGCAATGAGAAAAGGTCATGTGGTCTGATAAGGCCTTTCCTGAAGTGATGGGTGCGTCAGGGTAAGAAGACAGGCAGATGAGGTGATACACTCATCATGCCCAGTGCCTACCATACAAGCCTCTGGGACAGTGTTTTGATCTGAGGCTGTTTCAGTCGGTCAGCTCTAGATTCAGCAAGAAAATGAGGTCAGCTAATTAACTAAATGTACTGAATAACCAGGTTTTTCTTCTCTGATATTCCTGGCATATTCCAAAATGACAATGCCACGATTCATTGGGATGATTCATATCATTCTCCTCAATGATAATACATTCATACATAAAAAAAAAACATAAAGAGCCTCCTCATATTCTTGACTAACCTGATGATGATGAACCCACCAAGCACTGGTGACAATCTTGGCATCCCAAGCAGCGCTGTAGCACACAGCCATGGTGCCAGCTTCTGTCAGAGTACGGGGGGGGATGGGATTCCCTGGAGCAAGATGATGAGCAAGTGGATGGTGTAAGGAGGAACTAGTTGAACTCAGGGAAACCTAAACTAATTTAGTGTGGGGAAAAAAATGCACTGAAAGCTACATTTTAAGTTTACCTGAGGGGTTCTTGATGACACAACTAGTTGCTCCATGGAGGTCAGCATGGACATAGACGTCACCTGAGAAAGTACAGATCAAGTAAGAAACCAGATTTTGAAGGTATTTTTTTCCCAAGAGCAGCGTGTAGAAGCTTCCTTACCAGCCCGGAGGTAGCGTTTAACGATCATCTCGTTTTGCTGCTGGTCCCTTCCTGCAATGACGAGATAGTTCTCGGAGCTGATGAACCACAAGAACTTTTCAAACCTGTCAATGCGGGAACAGACAGTTATAGCACAGTCAAAATATCAAGCCCATTATAAAGTATGCACACATATACATACATGTCTTACCAGTAGACTTTCCTGGCCTTCTGAATGGTGGTGACTGTCTGGACTTCTTTCAGGGTCTGCTGTGTTTTTTTCTCAGCTGATTTCATGGCCTTAAATTAGAAAAACTATCAGTAAAATCTAAATTTAAGTGTAAGAGTATAAAGGACAAGCCAACCACAATGGTGTCTAAAGTGGCAGAAGTCACATCAAGGCACTTTATATTGTAGCATAAAGACCCAACAGTACTAGAAAGACACCCATGCAATCAGTTGATCCCTTGTGAGCAAGCACTGGTGACAGTGGGAAAGAAAAACTCCCTTTTAACAGGAAGAAACCTCCAACATAACCAGGTTCAGGGAGAAGCAGCCATCGGTTGTGACATGTGGAAAAGAGAAGCGTGAAGAAGTTATGGACAAATGTGTCCATAACTCATCACACAAATCATTTTTGAAGCTGACAGCTGGTCAGCTTGTGTACATTCCATTCTCCGGTTGCCTAGGTGACCCTCTATAGCGATTACTACCAGGTCATTTCAAGTTAGTCTTTACTTTAATTTGTGGTCGCTTCAGTCGGCCATCTCAGAGGAGATAAACATTTATCTTGGGGCACGCCTACCTCCCATCACCAGTTACTGTCATGCACTTTGTACAGTCTGTGGTTGCTTCCAGTGTGGACACAGCTTAGTTGATGGGTCAGGGTTCCCTGATCCAGTCCTAACTATAAGCCTTACTAAAACAGGAAACTTTTAAGTCTAGGTTTTTAATGCATAAGAAAGCAATGTTCCTGAGAAGAACAGATGCGGATCTTGTTTCCTGCTGATCGTACCATCATATCATGGCATATGAAAAAATGAAAAGTCAGTTTTCTTACTTTATCTGCTGCTTCAATGGTTTTCTGTTCCTTCTTTTCAGCAGTGCGTTTGGAGTCGTAGTACCTAAAAGAAACACAATAAGAAAGTCTATCAACTTTCCCCACATACTGCATTATTGTGTGCACATCACACATCAACCTACTTTTTGGCATTGGCATAAGCAGACAGGCCAAGATCCACATCCACCAACATGGGTTTGTTCCTCTGGAGCTTCTTATTCTGTCCTTTGTCTTTGTTTTTGTTTTTCTTCCCTTTGGTTTCCACAGTTTCTTTCTTTTCTTCCTCTTCATGATCCTCCTCAGAAATATACGGATTCCTGGATGTGACACAACACATATCATTCTAACTTCACATAATAATTACGACAGTTACGTTCATTGCTTTTGGGGTGATCTCACTTTAAAAGCATGGTGATGTGGTTGGTCTGCAGCTTGAGCTCTTTGATGGCACAGGCCACGGGGTCTCCAGCAGCTTGTGCTTCTTTGACAAGGACACCGATCTCAGTCCAGTCCACCTGATTGGCCAGTGCGCTGCGCACCACCTGCAGCGCCCTCTCCACCACAGGCAGGTTCATCTCCACTAGTTCACCCTTTATTCTGTCCACTTCCTACAGCACACAAAACGACATTTCAGCAAAGTTACGATCAGCTGAGTGGTCAGCGCATATTTCAATTAATTGTCCTCAACATCTCCTTGTGCATACAAGCAAGAATTATTATGTACAGCCTTTATTGCTAACCTGTACTTGGTGCAGAGCCTCCAACCTCTGCTCGTGGTCCTTCTTAACATTTTCCAGCTTTTTCAGAGCCTGTTTCTCCTGCTGCAAGGCCTTCAAGTCAATTTTTTGACTCTCCATCTTGGAAAAAAACTCATCCACTGCCTGTGTCAGATTATAGTTGTGGATTAGTCTTTATTTTTCTTGCAAAAATAACTTAATTATTATTAAGCAGCTGCACTAATATACCTTGTCAAAAGTATCAAACTCCAAATAGGGGCTTTTTGCATGCTGGGCAAAAAGGAATGGATGGAATTCATCGTATCTGTAAGTAGACATCGTACACATGGAGCTAAACAGTCCTTCATTTCACAACCAGATGAAAAAGGCACTCCTTTATGTAAAAACAGAGTCATACGTGAGCAGCTCTTCACTGGGTTTGCCAGGAGTTAAACTTGGTTTCTTCTCAGTCTTTTGAATGATGTAACCCTTGATATAATAAAGTAGAGTTAGTGAATGCAATCAGCCTACTACAGAATCTTAATCTAAAAAACTGCTTACTTTGCCACTGAAGTTCTCAGTTTTTTTCATATAGGTTTCTGCAATCTGCAGAGCCTCCAGGACTTTAGGAGCAACTGAAGGAAAAAGCGTGGAGATCCAATTTAGTTGGAGATTTATAAAAAAATATAAGAGAAATAAAATAGTCCTACTATACCTTGGGCAGAATCAACTTGACTGTCAATTTTGATAGCGCCCGACAGTCCTGCTTCTATCAAACTGTGCTCTATCAGAGTGGCTCCGTATGCTGTGGATGTGTTTGTAAAGGAAATAAAGGATTCATAGTTTTTCTACATGTGAAAAGAAACGATTCAACTCGTGTGTCTTTTGCCTGGATACTTACGAAGGTGAGGATTCAGGACCCTTTTCACTTGCTCCCCACTTGGTGCTTTGCTAAGGATTTCAGTCAGCCTAAATAAAAAACAACAATACATCACAGATATAGGGTTCTGACATATTTTTACTGAATTTTGCATAATGTTCAGTTTATCTAGAAACTAGTAAAGAGGCCCTTGCCGCTCCAAACTGATGAGAGGTTCGGGGGGTCTGGCGCTCTCCACGGGGTAGCGCTCTCTCACAGCAATCTTAACGTCCTCTGCCTCTGCTGTCCGAAACCTCAGCAGATTCAGGATTGTGTACTCATGGTCTGCAAGGATGATGTTACCCTGAAAATGGACAACCCGACAAATAGACATAAACAGATATGTAATAGGGTTTGAATATGAACATGTAATGTAAAAAGCACCTGAAATGTTTTCTGACCCTGTCATATAGTTCAATAATCAAGTGGTAGGCAGCTTCATCTGAGCCAAACTGGATGTCGACAATCCGGTCAATCCCAAGCTGCCTAATCTGGGTCAGTCGGCGTGTTTTCAGGTGTTTTCGACACTGAAAAAAAAAATCTTTAACATCAGTTTCATCACAACGAGTGATCCAAAAACAAGAAAACACAAATCTAGTATGTAAATAAATCACAACAACCACAAGTCGTTGTAATGACATTTACATTTACTGTACAGATCCATCTATTAGGGATAGGCAAAATAATCCAGTCAATGAATTTATGCAAGTAAGGATAGTAATTAAATCATTTATCCACAGTGAAGCCAATGGGACAATAAACTGGTTACATCACAAGAAAAACCCTAAAATATCAATACAAGGATATTCTTTTATGTTTTTTCAAATATTCTTACTTTCATCGCAAACCCTGAAGGCATCATGTTCTTGGGCCATTCGAAGTCTGTGGAATGAATGCGAGTCCCAGACTCGATCAGGAAAACAGCTTTGCTGTCAGGCCTGCCGATGCAACACTCTGTTATTCTCACTGATTCAAAGTGTTAGAAACAATTCAGTACAGTGATTACTTCCATTTCCTGCTGTGGCGGTATATCTCATTTCAGAAGGAAAATATCAGACATTAGTTTTGACTTAAAAAGAAAAGTCTGGGAAGGTATTGAGCCATTCCTTATTTCTATATGCTTTTTCAAGTAAAGAGATACTTCTTTAAAGCAGGCTTTACTGACTGACCTAAGGCTTTCTGGAGGTCTTTCAAAGATTGTTCCCATTTCTGTAGCTGAAGCTATGAAATATCGAAGACACCACAGTTTGACGAGCATAAAATTGTATTTTTTCACTAACAAAGTGATTACTAAGGAGCTATTAATCAAAAGAACAAAGGCAAAAAAATGACAAGCTACAGCAGATGAACAGCAACTGAAAGAAATGAGGGGTGGCTCAATTCTTATGAACAGTAGTGTAGATCTCGGCCTGATTTCAGAGGGAAAACATTAGATGCGGTAATTCTTTTGACTTCGAAACATTTATCTGACAGCAGAAGATACTAAAAAGACTCTGACACACTTCAAACATATATATTTCCGAAGACGATGCACGGTCGTAGATTAGAATACTGAAGTTTACAAATACATATTTGGATTAACTTAAATGTGGCTCCTTGTGAATGAATGCATCAATTGGTATTAGCATACATTAAATGCAAAACCTAACAGTGTCATTCTGCTGCATAACTAGTTGTGTTTTGTGATATTTCTGTTTTATTTACCAGCTTCAGTCATTATGAACGAGAAAAACTTTCAGAGGGCAGTTTTCTTACTTTTGCAAACGGATGAGATACGTCTTGTTGTCGATGTCATACACATTATAGACTCTCATGCCAATATAGCTGCGAAAGAAAGAGGTGAAACTTCATGAATAAGCAGTGGACAGCCAGTCAGACGAGTTTATCGTAGCTTAGCTTAGCAACAAGGACCTACTTCGCATTGATCTCGGCAATAACGGCCCTGATATCCACAGTGGTAAATCGTGTTTTCATCGTGATTTTAATCCAGGGTACAGCAACCAAAAGACAAAAGAGTAATTTAAAGTGGTGGGGAAAATATTCACATTTCTACAGCAAAATCAGCAAAGAAAACATGCAGATAATTCCTGAACATGCGCACATAAGGCAGTTTTACGGAAACCTGTAAGGCACAAATATGATCAGGTCCACGCCTTTTGCGCATAGTGGTCGTGAGTGAATAGGACACTCTTATCTGGTAACGTTATTCTTGTTATATGAATGTGAGTCAAGCGGCTGTTTTGCTCCAACGGGACTTCTTTCTGTATGCTTTTAAGTTAATGGTCGCCATTTTACCAATAAATGTGCACCAATGATGCACTACTCAAACTGGCTCATTGACGTGAAAAACAGGGCAAGCCTTCGAAATGAGTGCAAAACACCACCTAACACCGACTGGATTAACAGGGGGAATATTGCGGACATGCAGAACAACAACCCGCATCTTAACGAAAAAGCATCCGAACTAATGGCTGCCACTCATCTCCTGAAAAAAGGTAGGAAACCCGAGTTATTTGTAGCTAAATATCTGGGCCTGCTGCGAATAATTCAGCTCTAGTGGTACTTTTCATACGTGGAAGGGCATATTTTGTTGTTTCTTTTCATTCAAACCATGTTCAGACTGATGTGAGGGAAGCAGCTGGAGTTTCCAGTTTCCTCCTTCAGGTCAAAGTGGAGGGCGAAGGCGTGCTCCGTTACCAGGGAGACGGTCAGCTAACAGGACTCACGCTAGCGGTGCTAGGCTAGCGCCCTCAATGCGACTCCAATGTCGTTTTGATACAACAGTACGCTAAAAAAATATATATATATTTTTAAAATTATGAGCGAAATGAAGCATCCACATATGCATGTTGTGGATAGTGGACGCATAATTGGTGTCTAAAACTCAAAGGAATGCATCGTAAGTAACTAGTTAGGAGCTGAGCGGAGTGATGACAGGTCTGTCTGGGTTACACGTCGGTGACGTTTCTTTACAAATGTCTTATGTATTTGCTAACTATGAGCTGGTTTAACTGTAAGTGACTAAGTAAATGTTATTGTTATTTCCATATATATTTTTTCCATACATTAAAAGCATTATACTGATAATTGGTTACGTTAGACTGGCGCGACTGTCGCGCACGCCCGCCCGTACTTGCCATGTCTAATGCCAGACATATACAGCGAGAGAGAGAGACTATAAACAGTAGTCAGTAATTAAATAAAATAAAATATATATTAAAAATACTTTTCTTATTCATTTAGGATAGTTAAGACATTAAAAAGCAGCTTTCTTAGCAAGAAAGAGCATTAAAAAGATTATGTTATCTGGTTTGAATTTAGCTATACGGATTGTCAAAGCTGCAGTCACACAAAAGTAAATCTCCTTGTACAGATCACACGAAGTCTTTTTGCTCTTGTCGGTTCTTTCGTGTTTTTTTATTATGTGTGTGAATTAGAGGAAGACAAGTAGAAAAGGTGAGACTTCCACTCTTGACATTTCCACACTACCGACGTTACAGCGTTTGTTATACAAAATGAGTTGGTACAAAATATGAGGGTGCAAGGAATAGAGGTAGCAAAGGTACATGAGTTGGGCTCAAGTGTCCAAAGCAAGGAGCAGTGCTCAAGAGAGGTGACCAAGAGAGTTCAGGCAGGGTGGAGTGGGTGGAGAGACGTGATAGAAGGAGTAAAATAGTTATTACCAATTAGTTCAAATCTGTTAAATTAAAGCTACATTTGTAGGTAACAAATTCTGAAAGACCCTAATTTCTATATGGGTGACAGGTCGGCCTCTACATTCTTTGACAGTAAACTGACTTTCTTTGGGTTTTTGACTGTTGGATGAATGAAAAAAATGTTTTCATGACAACTTATATGTCCGAAAAATGAGTAGTCTTCATTGTTTTCTCACAGTTTGAAGACAAAATGATGAACATAATTGGATGTTGAGGGCTATAAATGAGAGAATGACAGCTCCCTGTCTCCCACCAAAATGATCATGGGCTTTACTGTCCAGTGGGGCGTGTTCTAGTTTTTACTGTCTGTGGAGCACAGGATTTCCCTCTAGATAAGGCAGACTTGTTTTTTTTTTTTCCTGTGCAATTACGCACACAGTTTTAATGATTTATAATATTAATATGAGAAAAAACATGTTCTTGCTTTTTGAAAACCTTTATATGTCTTTTTTTTTATTATTGTTGCAGGCTACAAAATAATCAAGAAAATTGGGGAAGGTACATTTTCAGAGGTCCTGAAAACTCAGAGCTTAAAAGATGGGAAGTTTTATGCATGTAAAACCATGAAGCAGACAATAAACAGGTATGTACTCTGGAACTAACTGTCAGTTAGTGACATGCAGTTCCTCATACTCTGCTTTGTAAGGGCAATTGATACATAAGTCAGCAGTTGAGCATTCTGTTCACAATAATGCACCAATTATGGCCATTAAATCTGGTAAGCCACTTATTGTATGTCATGGTAAAAAGAAAGTACAGCCTTAGGTGTAGCTCTCTGGATTAAGCAGGCACCCCAGGACATAATAAAAATTCATCTGATCTGTAAGCAGCTTTTATTTATACAACGGCCATATTAAATTTGCTGATGGTTTACTCTGTTGTTAAGTCTGGAGCAGGCCAACAACCTGCGGGAAGTCCAGGCAATGAAGAGACTGAGCCCTCATGCAAATATTATCCAGCTACATGAACTAATTTTGTAAGTGTTGCCTGTCTCATAGTTTTTAATATGATAAACGTCTGTATGATATGGCACGTCATGTTAATTTAACAAAATGTTTCAGTGACAAGGAAACCGGAAGGGTATATTTGATCTGTGAGCTGATGGAAATGAATATCTATGAGGTCATACAAGGTAAGTTTAAATCTGACAGGGAGTCACTTTAACTTTTAGGCTCGCTTTGTGACCGTTTAAGGATCATAACAGTTTTTATTCCTTGCAGGAAGAAAAACACCTCTGCCTGAACATACAGTAAAGCACTACATGTATCAGCTCTGCAAGTCACTTGAACACATGCACAGGTAAAAGGAAACACTCGAGTTAACATGAAATGATTAAATAAAGGCATTATTTGGCATTATATCCTGAGACTGTGTTTTCTTTTACAGGTGTGGGATCTTTCACAGAGACGTGAAGCCAGAAAATATACTCATAAAGGTGAGATGCATCATTGTAGTAATCGGACTTACAAGAACGCAATAGTGGCACATTTATTTTCAATGTCATTTTTAACATTTATTTGTGCAACTCGCAGCAAAACATTTTGAAGCTTGGTGATTTTGGCTCGTGTCGGAGCGTGTACTCAAAGCCGCCACACACAGAGTACATCTCCACACGCTGGTACAGAGCTCCGGAGTGCCTCCTCACTGACGGGTATTACAGCCTTAAGATGGACATTTGGAGCACCGGTTGTGTCTTCTTTGAAATCATGAGGTATCCTCTGCAGCACAGAATTTCACCTGTAATACTTGAAGTTTGGCTAGAGGGCATCCCATTTCAGTTAAACTTCATTCCTTGTACAACAGCAGCGCCTTTGCCCTTCTTTTCATTCTCAGCTTTCTGTGTAATTCGACCTCCTGTCTTCCCACCCCCAGCATAAACAAATGTGAAACGAAACCTGTGTAAATGGCTTTGTCATTAATACCTGTGTGTTTCAGATTGAATCCTCTCTTCCCTGGAACCAACGAGTTAGACCAGATTGCCAAGATTCATGATGTTTTGGGAACACCCGATCAAAGTCTGCTCCACAAGTTCAAGCAGTATGTGGTCATTATGTTTATTGTGGTTCATTATGGTCATTACTTGTGACCGAAAGCGGCACAAATAAGTTGTGAATACGGGTCCTTCCATTAATGCTTGAACTGTATGAATATTTTAGATTCAGCTGATTTTTTTTTATAACTTGAAGAAATGTAATGAAGTACTCCGAATACATTGGGGTGAGTTGCAATTTAGCAAGTTAGTTTTTGAGCCCTAATTGCTTAAGTACAGGAGCTCGGGCTGAAAATACATTTAAACTCTGCTACAAACTTTATTCAAATTACACACACAATTTAGACCCACTGCAAGCATCACACAATTCTATATGGCTTCGTTAAATATGCTAAGGTTATTACAAAAAGCAAAATCAGCTGATTATGAGGGGCTTAGGCGCTCAAACTTGACTGTTTTTGTACACAATGAACCACACGAGTTTAATGTACTCACTAATGCTTGCCCTGGTGTTTGTAACGTCTGTGCAGGTCTAGAGCGATGCATTTCAACTTCCCTCCAAAGAAAGGCACTGGCATCTCACGGTTAATCCCCAAGTGCCCAGCTCCAGCTCTGTCTCTCCTCTATCAGATGCTTGCCTATGACCCCGATGAACGAATCACTGCCGAAACAGCCCTAAGGCATACATACTTTAGGGAAATAAGGTGAAGTGCTTAATTGTTTTTATATATCTTAAACAATAACTCATATTTTAATATAATATTTAAGTTAAATTATAGCCTTCCTTGGTGTCAAAGTCAGTTTGAGTGTATTACTTAAGGACTTCAAATATTATACAAATTTGCTTGCTCTTATTTTTTTCCTCCTAGGATGGCAGAAAAGAAGGCCGAGAGTCTTCAGAGACTTTCTGGGACTATGGATGTAATTGGAAGCTGTGTGACGCAAAAGTCAGTTGACCACATCTGTCGACCAGCTCGAGTTGGGAAACAATTGAGAGGGAGACACACGAGACAAACACCTTTAATGAGTGTAAGCCCAAGCTCTAAAAGTTAGCGCCAATAAAATCCCCCAAATTACATCTGATACTTTCTCTCTCTCCAGCACAACATGAAGCATGTAGCAGACACCCTGATCCGACGGAACGTCCCTCATTATCCAGCAGAGCTGCCCAAGCTCAACGTGGTTGTACCGGGTCCGCAGATCTCCTTCCCGGTCTCCACTATACCCGCATTTACCGTCACTCACAGAGGCACACTGCCAGCTATCACGTCCAAAAAGTGCCAGTCACAGTTGGCCAAGGTAAACACCAATATGACACAGATATCAGGATTATGACATTTTGAATCCTTCATTATACCTTCTGGGAATAACATCTACCAGAGCATTATACAAATGCAGTAAACAAACAAAAAAAAGAAAGAAAGAAAAAAAAAGGCATATTAATGTTCAATGTGTGGTTTTAAGAAAAAAAAGCTGAAGAATTAAATTAATACCACTAAGCACTGATGATGCTTTTTGATATGGCCTTTCATTTGGCTGCATCTACTCTCTTCACAGCCCAGGGATGACTCACGCCATGCAGCTTTCAAGACCTATATGCCACCTCTGGATAGAAAACATGGAGGCTTCTGAGAGCATTTTAAAAAAAAGCCTTTTAATACTGGCTAGACCTGTACTGAAATGGATAACTTGAGAAGACACGTCTGTAAAACATTACAACTGTGCTTGAGACGCCAGTCACAGAAGACCATAAACCTGTTATGTCAACACTTATAACTGCTGCCCCAAACCACAAACTGAAATTCATAAACTGTATCTTCTTTCATCTGTCGGATTAAGAGCATGGAGGTTTAGACTTGACTTTGTCAGGTTTTATTTGTTTACAACTCTTAAAAATAGCCAGAGGCTGGCAGTTGAATACACTGTACAATGGGAATTTCTTGTAAAGCAATATGACACTTGCAAAAAGCAGCCACACCACTTGGGCTCATTGAGTTTTATTATTGTACAACTTTGAATTGAATCATTAAGCTGATTTTTAACACTGACAAAAAAAAGGAAAATTGCACACACGTGTTCAATTTGCTACCCTGCTCTGACCTCCCAGCTATTTTTACAAAAAACGCTTTTAGAGGTTTAAACATTACTTGAATGAGACTGAAACTGCCTCTGTATAAATATAATTCAACTTGACTGTAATACTCTGGAAGTTCCAACAGATGGATTTTTTTTTAAAGACAAAAGGAACATTTCAAATGAATCTCCACTAATTTTGTTGACTCACATTTTCCCAGAAGCTGACAAAGACTATTGAGGAAAAGGTGAGAATTTAGATTTTTTTCCCAGTAAGACAGGAGGGGTGGGTTGGAGAGTGTGCTACCTTTCCACGAAATTGTCACATGCTACACAGTAGCTTTGATTTATCTGCTGGGATTCAAAGTTGTAAAAAGTAATCATTCAGAGCTGGGGTTGATTTTTTTTTTTTTTAAAGATTTGTAGAGATGTGAAGAAGTAGTAGTCCTTGGAATAAACAATTAAAAAAACAACAAAAGAACAAAGCCCAGTCTTCCTGTAAAAATGTCAAGAACCAGAACTTAAATAGTCCTCAGCATCAGTGTTGTGTTTGGAAACAGATTTTGCAGTTATGTTTAAAGACCGACTGCAGATTAGGTTTAAAAAGGATATTTGAATGTTTGTTGGATGCAAAAATGTAGCTTGCCCAGTACCTCCACTTGAGGGACTGTTGGTTTTCATTTCTCTCAGAGCTGAGAGCTCTTTAAATCGGACTGTGACTCCCATCTGCACATCATTGTGAAGCATTACTGGAGTTAAAAAAAACTCATCAAGGACCATTTGTATAATGTTGTCATTAACCTCTGTTCAAAGCTGCATAATATTGCTAAACTCCTGATGTGCTGACAGAATAAACTGATGAGAAAGTGGGTAATGTAAGCTCTATCAGGGTCACTTATGGCATTATCATCAGTGCATTAAAACTGCATTACTGTCAAATGGGAACGAGTCCTCCTTTGTTGTGTTTGTCTGTTTTTCTTCTTTCATTAAATTCCCATCTGGAGAAAAATTAAAAAATAAAAACATAGCAGTTCTGAAGTTTCAAGTATCTGCCAGACTTCCACTCTGACAATTCCACGTGACAGATTTTTGTTATACCAAATGAATTAGGCGTGAGTGCAGGAATGAATGAAAACAGCAAACAGTGTATTCAAGATTATTTTAATATTATTAATATGTATACTTTAGGCTTTAGAAATATAACTATCAATGACAAAACTTCCACTGGAGTAATGGTAGTTTGCTTAGGCCCCCATCAAATCAATTAATTACAATATACACATTATGATACAGAGCAGATTTGAATCTGAAATAATATTAAAATAAATGCTCAATAGATAAAGGTTTTAATCGTTTTTTTAAATCATTTTCTTCACCTACTGTTAGCCATCTGTGAGTTCTGAGCACACCCCAAAAAATGTAAAGCCATATTCTTCTAATAAACTAATTTAAGTGCAAACCTTTTTTTGTTCTTTAAAAAGACTATGATTGCAGCATCCAGCTATATAAATTCAGATTTCAAGACTGAGGATGGCAAAGCCAAGTGGAACAAGGCAATCCTCAACTCTTTTTTTGTTCCATTAGAGTAGTTATAAAACAAAAAAACGACAAAGTAGCTAACAAAAATCAGTGCAAAGTCATCAACGGGGAGATTCTACTCAAGAAAAGAGAAGTGGTGGGTGAATGTGGATGGATGCAAAAATTTCAGATGCTTACGCACTTGGTCACAAAAGGATAGTTCTTCTAAAGTTCATATTTTAGTCAGTAACCCTGAGTTGGGTTAAAAGACAACATTAAAAAAAAAAAAAAAAGATTATGAAAATTAAATCAACTATCCCTTTAGTCTCAAGCCACAGTTGTCTGGTTTGCATCTAATAAAGCCAAGCATTAATTCCAGAAAAGCCTAATGAGATTTGACACGCACGCGCGCACACACGCATACAAGATTTTTTTTAAAATCTAAAATGTATTAAAACTCGAGAACAAAAGCACAATAGTCCACAATTGCACCACACCTTTTCCTGTTCCATTCCTCCTCTAGGTCGAGTGAGTGATAAAACAAAAACACAACAGAAAAGCCATTAACAAATCTGGGAGAGGGAGGGGTAGAAAAGAAAAGGAAAACTTGCAATGCTTGCAGGGTGAAGAGCAGCATCAGACTCTGGGTTGCAGGGTTCTTTAGCAGCAGAAATATTGTGGCTATACTACTGTTCCACTGGGAGAGCTGGCTTGGTTTTGGGATGACAATAAACCCTGAAAAAAGGAAAACAAGGAGATTTGCATTGGGAAACTCCACATACAGCAAAAAAAGGAAAAAATAAAAATCAAACAACAAATAGCTCATTAGAAAATGCGCCCCATCTTTCCATATTCCAACCGCTGCAAGAAATGAACCACCTGTGCACAGCTGTTTAAGTAAATGCTTGGTGTAATAACATCTGCGATCAAGGCACTTCACTATATAACTAGCCTTATGACGCTCCTGATGGGACCTTTACGAACATTTGACATTTTATTACATTTCTAATGCACCTGATCCTTAACACAACACACTTCTCTGTGACCAACGGTTTTGCATTAAAAAAACAAAAAGAAAAAAAACTTTTCCACAGCCTCAGCATTAAAGCATTTTTTAACCATATGAATGTCTTTTCAATAGAAAGTACACTTTTATTTTGCATATTCCAGACTATCTGCACCATTCTGGATATGCAAGTGTGCACAAACATATTTTGATGTAAGCGTGTGAGAAAGTGCAGAGAGCCTGGCCAAATACAGAGCCATTAGCATAAAGGCTGAAATATGAGCAGAGTTGGGATTCAATTGCATTTTATCAAATCCAAACAGTTTCCGTTTAGGTCTGCGATTAGCTGGCCTAAACTGGTCACAGCTTTAGACTAACAATGATTAAGCCAACCTGTTCACAACCTGCATCTCAAACCTGAAAATAAGATCTAATGTTGATAACTGACATAACAACTCAAACATACCGACACCACATAACTCACTTGCTCAAAATGTTAATTCGATAGATAATTGTCTTCTGGCCAACAAAAATCAACATAAATAGTGGTTGTAGAGCATCACAAAAAAAGTCAGCGTATTGAAAAAAGCACATTAACCAAGAGACAGCTTGAATGGAGCTTTTACAGAACTGACAAATTAAGTGTCACTAATGTCAGAAAATTAAGTAATTTTAACTGGAGAAATCAACAGTCAGCACTAGCTATAACTGAGAAGCTGCTTATATCACCTGCATGATTTGATCATTGCTTTGCTAATGGAAAATTAAAGCTCTAAGAGATTTAAAAAAAAAAAAAGTGTGATTTGAAAGTGTCTGAGCTTGATGAAATTTGAGCATCTTGTTGAACGGGAAATGCATCCGATGACAAGAACCCAACCATAACCCTTTCAGCGTGACCACATATGCAAAATGACTTGTTGGCAATGCATTGTGGGATGATTATGGTGAACCAATGAATACATCTTATGTCTTCCTTCATCTGACAGGTCGACAGAAAATTCTCTCTTATTGAATTATATGACCACAAACTGTATTGTCATAGCATAGGATGCTTTTTTTTTCTCCCCCTGAAACTTGGGCATTGGAAAGCAGGTGTACATTAAACAGTCTTATAACTTATGTTTATTCAGTGGCAATTTGAATATAAAAGCTATAAATCGTATTCCAAATATCCACAGTTTAATGTATGCATTCAAAATAAGTTTAGTTTCTTAACTGCTTTACTGACTCATAAGCGCAATCATTTCAAATTTCCTCCCATTTCCTACATTAAAAAGAACTTACCACTTTGCCTGGCCTCGCCCATGTGCAAATAAATCCCTCCTGACAAGCAGTCACTAAACAGTCCTCTAAAAATATGAGTACAGTCAGTCTCTCGTGTGCTATTTTTTTACAGATGAGGGGCTCAAGGAGGGGCACGTCCTCCATGCGCGGGCAAAGCAGAGTGCCCAGAGTCTTGGCAGGGTCTGTTTTGGTTTTTGTCAGCAGGTTGAGCTTGTCGCTGCTCTTGCTGCTGATGTGACCCATGCTATGGTTGCGTTTGTGGTCCTTCTCGTGGTGGCGCTCCTTCCGATCATGGAGTGACAGTGTGGCAAACTTACTCACACCTGTAGCAATGGCGCTGTCCATAATACCACTACTGATTCCACCGCCACTGCTGGCCTTGTTGGTATTGTTTGCCGTTGTCGTGGTGCCAGCTGAATGGGGAAGGCTGTTGGAACGCGGTAAAGTAGTAGCAAGGGAGTTAATGCCAGGAGTATTGGCACCACTGTTGTTTCCATTAGTAGTGTTACTAGAGGTGTTAGTGATTATTGTAGCACCCGCAGGAGGGCTGGTAGCATTCATCACGTTAGTATGTGTCCGTGTCCGTGAGAGGGGAAGATGCGGGAAAAGGATGTCCTCAGTGAGGTCCCATAGGCACAGCTGAGTGTCCTGCCCCACTGAGCCAAACCGGTATGTAACACTAACAGGCCGGCTGTCTGTGGAGTTACGCTTGGAAAGTCGAGACTGTGTACTGTTGGCTCGGTCTCGTCCAAAATGGATCATCTGATCCTGGAAGTCCTCATCGCTGCCACTGAACTCCATCGGGTCGCTCTCCTCCACACTAGTGGTGTAATGGTCAAACGCCACTACACTCACCCACGACTTGTGGCCGTGACCTCGAGCAATGACCCTGCAGTCCAAGAATGACCACACAGTCACTAGATCGTCTTCTCCACCTGCAACTATATATTTTCCATCAGGGCTCCAGCACACGCACAACAAACCACCAAAATAGCTCTTCATGGTGCCGTGAAGCTCAACAGCATCAAAGTTGAACACCCGTAGGAAGCCGTCTTGGCTTACACAGGCGAGGAACTTCCCATCTGGAGAGAAGGCAAACTCATTCAGAGCTCCCTCTCCTACAGTCCATTTAAGGAGAGGGTTCCTCGTGGATTTACTCTTGCAAGTGTGCACAGAGTAATTCTCTCCCTGTTTGAGTAGCTGGTAGTGTGGTGCTGTGGTGCCACAGGTATGCTCCACATTGTACAGGTACATATTCCCACTGGCATGAGAAACTAGAAACAGACTCTCTGAGCCTGGCACCCATTTCACACATGTTACTCTGGACTTGTCTATTAATCGCTGTCAGGAGAACAATTAGGTTGAGGTTTGAGAGGCAGGAGAGAGAAGAAGAGAAGGGGAAGACAAAAAAAAAATAATGTTAGTACAGTAAAATTGAAGTTTGTATGCTCAACAAGCTTTAAGTTTTTAATTCAACAAACTTTGGGCCATTTAGTAATGTTCTGGTTAAGTAAACAAATATATTGCACAAATTTCTATTTTTTGTCATTAAGAAACCTTAAATACATAAGAATGTCAATGCATTCAGCAGACAAAAAATCTTATCAGTCAAAAATTTATTTTGGAGTAGAAGATAATCTATTTCTGTGGGATTGGATGACATGCAAGCACCACATTTTCACTTCCTGGTTCCTAAAAAAAAATATGTACAGTGGTGGTAAGGTGTAACTTAAACAGTACTACAAAAAATATATACAGACGTTATTCTAACCGGTGTCCTTTAGACTTACCTCCTCATTGAATAGCTTGCTTGTCTCCTTCTTGATAGGGTCAATGAGCTGTACCTGTCCTGCTGAGAATCCCACCAGCAAGGACACGCTCTCTGCTGTAGCTGTGAGGTGGTTGAAATCATGACACGTGGGCTGCGTTCCCTTGTAAATGCGCTTGTCTATGGGTTTGCTCAAGTCAGCGGCCTGAAAACAGAGACCGAGATTGCAAGAGGGGAATGATGCATATGGACTGCAGTAACATTCACATATCTAAAATGACCATCTACTCTACTGCATGGCAAAGTCTATACCTAGTCAAACTACCTGTAATAAACCATAGCAGCTGAGAGTGCTGTGTTTTATATCAAATTGAAAAAAGCCAATCAGCTCTGCCTTTAAGACTCTGAGCCAGTGCATTTGAAATCAAGCATCTTCAACCAAGCGTATAAAACAAGTGACTGGAAGCAAAATACTAAACATTGAAAAACACACAGAAGAGCATGAAGAGCAAGAGCATGCATTTCTCTCTATAGAGAAACTGATCACAAAGTTGTTGTTTTAGGCATTTTAAGGAAACAGCATTATTCTACTGTGAAGAAGCTACAGGACATACGTCACAGACAGCTAATATAACACAACAGTTAAATTTGTTAATAATTAACAGTTTGAACAACTGGTACAATGGAAAATGCTTTTCAGGGTAAGGTGATGACTCAGGGGTTCCTCTATTTCCATGACAAGTGCCTTTGACCGTTTTTGTCTCGCCTCAAAGAGCAAACATGTCATTGGAGGTCTTGACCAAGAGTCCACTAAAAGGTACAAAAGCACAAGACTTTCTGCTTCACAATGGCAGAGACAAAGGATGAAAGAAAGCTTGATCATGTTATAATGCAATTAAACATACCTTCTGTATTACACATTGGCTTGAAGGCTGACATGCAGATGTTTTCCAAAAACCAGTATGTGTCAACAGTGGCAGAGGCATTTACACACTAGCTGTGTACATTTTCTAGTCTGTGTTTGTTTTTTGTTTTCAAAAAGTATGTCTGCTACAATATATCAGAATAAATCTCTTACCACGCCCCACTTACCAATCCTTCCAAAATATATGACTCAAGGTAATTCCCAACTGTGTAGTAACCTAGCAAATAACATTTTCTGACTAAGTTAAGTTGCACATATTAAAAACCCTGAGGTCACAGCAGTTGTTTCCTTTTCCTAATTGCTTCAAACAGCTCAAATTTATGGCAGCCTTTCAACCAGGATACAGCTATTTCACTCTGAAAAATGGCTACGCATGACATGTTTGTGTGTGGATATGGAAAAGGCTTTTACACACAGCTTCAGCTCATTCAATCTGTGATTACAAGTCAGCGATCAGTTTATAACCATATTAAGGTGCGACAACATTTTCAATCAACAGTAACGTGGAGTTTATTTTAATACTGAATGACAGCGGAGCCCTGTATTCATACAAAATGCGATGTGATTTCCATGTTATGCTCAAGTATCTCATATATGTGTAGCAGATCTCAATAACAGTATGTGCACTGCTAAAGCAATCAAAGACTCCTTTGTTTGTTATTAAATACCAAAAACATACCAGATCAGCTCAGTTTGATTAGCTCAGCCTCTCAAAAAGAATTCTTAAGCCAAAATCAGAGTGCCATTACGGCAGCATGAATTCCACATGAATCCGCATCACCGTGATTGTCGACATCTGTCAGTCAAAAGGACTTCCACAGGTGTCAAGGGTGGCAACATAAATATGTCACTGCTGACACTGACAGTTTTATCACACACATAGTCCGTTATAACCGCAATTTAAGCTCTGACAACTTGAATCGTTACAATAGGTGAACTTCACCAACATGATATTTGCAAAACTACAAAAACCCGCCATCAAGTGAATCTAAACAGAGTGACGGAGAGGAGACGGGAGTTTTAGCCCCTGGCCTCGGGGTAGCTAATAGCTTGCTAACGTTAGCCAGTTACGCTGGCTAGCTAACTACCAGGCTAGCTTTGAGCTAAGTACCTAGCTGCCAGCTAATTTCAAAGTCAAGCACCTGTCAGAGTGACTTGACACGCCTAAACTCCCGCAACATCTCACGCAGCAGTGTGGCATTTTAACTTGCAGCATAGCGAATTTCCGCAGGCATAAGCCACATTAGCATGCTACCTTTCTAACGCCTTTGTAGATGTAGAAGTAGAGCTCACGGCCCACATTGAAACAGATCCTGTCGCCGTTGCCCGACTGGTCGTTGACGTTCACGAAAGAGACCTTGACGGGGTTGGAGCCTTGTGAATTGAAAGGCACCCTGTTAGGACGGCTGTATTCGGAGTGAGTGAGGAGTTTGTAGACGCCTTCCCGAGTGGTGAACTGAGTTTTAATTTCGTTCATCTCCTTCCCTCCTCCCTCCGCCGCCATCTTTGAAATTAACATTCATCCCTTTCCCCCAGGCCGGATCTTACGCACGGATGCGAGCAGCCATTCCGACTCTCCCGTTCCCCCCAACGGTTCACGGGGGAACTGGTGGAAGGGATGCGACTGGTTTCAACAAGTTGTGACAGCTTTACCTAAGACCTGGCAATGTCAACTTAACATGGAAGTTTGATTCAGTCACAGATTTTAATTTTATGTTTCGTCCGTAAATGAAAATTTACGTATCTCGAAATTTTACTTACACAGAAATACGTTTCTTTATTTATTTTTGTTGTTAATTTTTCAGAAACGGAAGCTTCCATAAACTAGACTTGATTGTTTTTAATAAATAAATAAATAAATAAATGATGAAAAATAAAAGTTTTAACTACTTACTTACTACTTGATCAACCCCACGTTTAAGCTTAATATCAAGTACAGGTTACAATAAATATTTCATACAATAAAAACCATGTTTACATTTTAGTTAGAATAAGCTTTGAAGCTTAAAAACCCGCAGGACGGGTACACGTTTTATTTTGAAAAAGCAACTACCGGACGTATTATTTGGTCACAATCTTGAAATTAGCCAAGTCTGTGGTGTTTAAAACTTCTGACAGTGCAGTTGTGTAGACCGCTCACCTGACTGTGGCCACACTTGGCTGTTTCCTATTCAAGGCACCTGCTCTTTAATTAAGCTGACAACATTCCTGACCATCTTATCTCGACATATCTGCTGTATTTCCAAAGAAAATTTGTTTCACGCGCCAAATGTCATGGCACACAGGAGAAGAAGACAACGTTCACTTCCAGGTATCAGTGATTACTATTTAATTTTTTTTCTCCTTGGACGTGATGTTTTCCTAGTTAATTCCTGTCATTTGTGGTGTCAACTTAACATGTGCACAATCCTTTCCAAATAAATATTTTTTAAAAACACCCGTATGTGTAATTGGCTGTCTTTTGACTGAATCATTATTGCACTGTAATCTTATAGTTTTCTACATTCAGACAGCAATGCTAGACAGGCACCCAGCAGTATGGACCAGCTTACTTTAAATTACATGGTAAGAATGCTTACCCAATATCAATCTGCAGGTGCTCTGCATTCTTCTTAGACCACTTGCATACTTTTGGACTGGTATGATCTTTGTTCTCTGTTAGGAAATGTGCAACATGGAGTCCAGCACAGATTCTGACTCCGAAACAAGTCCAAGATGGTCCGACACCAGTACCATGGTACTGCTTGAATTCATCATTTGAGCAATACATGCACACAGACATTGAAATAATAAGAACATTTGGAAGTATATTGTATAGTCTAAGCATTTTTTTTTCAAATACTAAGGAAAAAACTGTTTCAGTGATCATTGAACACATAAAGCCAGACATGCACTGATCTTTGTAAAAAACAAAACAAAACACTGCTAACTTGTTGATGTTGAACTTCTGTTGGTTGTGTGTAGGGATGTGTGAGCAGTGCACCAGAGAGTGGGGCCTCAAGGCGGGCGTTGCCATTAACGCTTAAACCTGCAGAAAGGCATGGCTGTTATTCTTTGGTATGCATTTTCCTCTCATTCATCCATTTGTGTTGGAAATGCACATTGCTGATCTTGAATTAAAATGTGTGTGCTTGTTATGATTATAGGGTTTGGACCCATACGATGGGAGCTCTGAGGATTCTGACAGGTCAAATGTCGATGTCTCCAGCAGGCAATTGAGGCAGCAGGGAAAAGGTGGTGGAAAAGAAGGATGTCGACTCTCGGGCCAAAGCAGGCAATATATTATTCATCACTCTGCTTCTGTTGCCCTCAGAGAAGTGGCAAAAAATGACAAGAGAGACTGTCTGAGAGAGCAGCAGAATCTTCTGGATGTCCAGATGAAATGTGGAAGTGACTCTGACCGGTGGGTCTACGAACTGGACACTCTTCCGTCTCACAGTGACAGGGATGCTTGTAAAAATCTTCCAGAAGAAAGGGTAGCCGATTCAATAACACACAGACAAACCTCAGATATGGAATTGCAGCTTGATGATTCAGCCTTGCACATTACAAGATCCTCCACACTTCACCCACCTAAACCTCAAAGCTCAGTGGAGGGGAGCTCATCTCATATGTTGGGTTGCTCCTGTGAGAGATCTCCCTGCATGTGTAACCTTGGATCTCTTTACAAGAGAAAGCTGAGTCTCCCTGGAACAGACATGATTGAGTTGGGGCAGAGGAAGAAGCAGTGTGTCTTTAACGTGGAGGATGAACAAGAAGGAAACTATTCTGCATCTGAACCATGTTAGTCATTTAACAGATGAGATTTAAGTTGGACTGATACTGTAAATAGTTATTTGGGATTGCACTCTGTTTACTCATGAATAGTTAACTTCTAGCACCTCCTGATTTTTAAAATGACATTTGGTTACCACTTGATTAAAATTTAGTCACAGGTGACTCATCAAAACCTAATTTTTGTTCAAATGAGCTAATCAAATCCAAGTGAATGAATAAAGTAAAAACACTTAAGTCTCCAGTGGTTCCCAGCACTTTTTTTTTTTTTTTTTTTAAGCCTTTTTTGTTTTTTTTTTTCCCCTTTTTTTTTACATTGTA